>JAOTON010001038.1:3780000-3915000 GCA_034440635.1 Lepas anatifera
AATCATTATTTAAAGAGGCTTTAAAAAGATATACCTCTGCAGTGCACCGAATGTGTGGCATGAGGAATACTGGCTACTATTACTAAACGCCAACTAAAACATGGATTGGAATTTATCCGCCTATCAAAGTCAACAGCTGCCGCTATCATCAGCCCAATATTAATGAATTCCTGCCTCTTTTCCACGAAAGTCGATAACAAAGGGAATAATCCAGTCCGCTATTTTCTGTATCCGACCCACGCAGGTATGTTATCTAATACATTTTCAAAGTTGAATATATACAGGTGCATTTTGTATGTTGAATATGTATAAACAGGTAGGGAGGTCTACTGAATTCAATAAGGTTTCAGCTCCGGTGCATTTCTCAAACAGTCTGGCAGCCGGCGCACGCTCTCAATACCCCGAATTCCATCATAGCACCAGCTGTCGGCGCCTGGCACCACCTCCTTCCCGCTCTTAGCTGACCGGTGCGAAATTACACCGTCACAGCCGACTGGGCAGGCCGCAAAGCTCGGTGCACGGCGAACGGGCGGTCAGTATACCCCGGTCCGTGTCACTGCCGGTCCACTCTGGACAGCCGCCGCCTCAGATCCCCGCCTGGAGCGGACTGACACCAGAAATCCTCCTAACGCGGTGGAAATTAGCAGGGTGGCTCAAAGGCGAGGGAACAGGGGGAGACAAAAAGTCATACTCCCCCTCCGAATGTTCAGATATTAACCATTGGCTCTGTGGCGGTGACTGGGAAGAAACGACTTCAAAATACGTCTTCCCCTCCCAATGTTCTGGATGTTCCTACACCAAGGCACCTACGGAGGGTGCCTTGTGGTTTGAAGGTAACTAACTCCGTCAATTTGGAGATGGGTTCAGTCGATAGAGCGCCTGTATCTTGGGTCACAGGTGCCGGGTTCAAGTTCTGGAGCGTTCTCCGAATAAGTGTGACGTGGTCGTCGAAAAATCTCCGGCGGCTGGTCACATGCGGAGCTGGCGACGCCGTATGACCTTGGCGGTTGGTGTGTCGTTAAACGCAAACAATTATATGAAGAAATAACAAATGCTAATTATTGTTACCGTACCAGGACTGTATTTTTTAATCCGAATGACAGGCCGAAGGAGTCGGTCTTGGTCCGTAATCCGGATATAAAAATAAGGACTTCGAACCTCAATGATCACCAACAGAGTATAATTTGTGTACTTGCCATTGTCACCCCAAACCATCAACAACTAGGAATCACTCCGTCAATGGGCTCAGCGAGTGTGTGCGCTGATACAGAGACGGACTACACTATAGTGCTGGCGCCACGTCGTGTATTGTGCTTCTAGGCGTGCCTTAGCTTCCAGGGTTGTGTGGCGCGTTGTGCCATCACCTGATTCCAACCACTTGCCCAGACGGGAACAAGACTGTGGTGGCATTTCCTACTGTGGTTACTTTATAAGAACATCCATGTGCCCCAAAAATTACTTCCTGTTACGTGGTGTCTTCCGCAAAGGCGCTTCCCCGCGATTTCTCTCTGAAAAGTTCATGCGAAGTGGACAGATGAAACTGACGTATCATGTTATTCAGGTGTAAAAGCCTATTAGACAGGTGACGCTGCAACACTTCAAAACTTGGAATGAACGTGTGTCCTATCTCACCGCTTGGAGTGCAGATAAGAACGTGGATACTAAATGACAATTTCACCAACAGTGAAATCGTCATTTACACTTTACAGTGCATGTTGCTGTTTGGATGGGACTCGAATTCATTCGCGTCATATTCTTTAAAGTAGCCAGTGGCCAATCAAACTAAATTGAAGCTCAAACCATCACTCAAATCGTCCATCGTACGTCAATAAAAAACGTTGACCCCGATTTAATTAAGCGATGAACTACTATGATAACTATGGTATGAGTGATGATACCTTCTGACTGAGCGGTGTCAATATCAAGCCTCCTGCCCGACTGCCCAAATCAATGCCGACACTAATTGGACAGCTGGCTCGTGACTCAAAACTAATGCATTTAGACATCGTCACGTCGTATAAGCGACTCCGAACCACCACTCTCCCACATCAGCGACAAGCGGATGGAAACTTCCCCGCGTTACTTTCCTGCCCGAATCGACAATATCGCACGGGAACCGTTTGATCTTTGAGGTCACCGTGAGGTCAGTCCGTGCAGGCGTCCTGACCCGGAACGTTTTTCCGTGCGGCTCCAGGCAGGAAGGGGTCACTGGACTGTCAGCTGCTGACCTGCGGCACTTTACCATCAGTGTCGGCGGCCTGAGGGCCGGTTCCGTTACGGTAGGTCCGGTTTGAACGTCACTAAATCTGTCACAGGTCTCTCTCTCTTTCCCTCGCTACCTCGAGGTCACTACCCAGCAGAGGCCGACAATTTCGCTTCGTCATCCCAGTCAAAGTCACATGCCGAATCAGATGGGTCCGACAGATTCCCTTCCTGAGAGCTAATAGAGGACCTGTTTAACACAGGACACGCGCGGTGAGTACGTATAGGCGGCGCCGGTGGATTCTGGCCGGCTGCGTCGCCGCCGGCGGTGCGCCGTCGTCGGCGACACTCAATCTCGGCCCCGATCGGCGCCGTCATGCACCAGCGCACTAGCGCGGTCAGCCGGCCGCCGCCGCCCCTGACCACCGTCCTGGCCCCACCGGACCACCACCCGGACCGCAACCTCAGACCGATGGTCCCGGCCGGTCGCCGCCCCTGACCGCCGTCCTGGCCCCACTGGACCACAACTTCAGACCGATGGTTCCGGCCGGTCGCTGCGCCAGACCGTCAGTCTTGACCATCGCTCCGGACTTGTGTCCAATACCCCTACCTCAGGCTGCAACGCCCAACAAACTGTCGTTCTAGACTGCTGACTGCGCCGACCACTTCCCCCGAAGCCATAAGACCGGGAGCATGGAGAAACGTGACTCGGAAATAGAGAGATCTTTGAATATCTTATTACAGAGATAGGACTATTCGGTGTTTGGAATGAAAAATAAAAGTTCTTGATATAAAGCCAGCATTCAGCTCATGAAGATCCCTCCACCAGAACTGTGCCTAAGGTATTCGAACTAGCGTAAAGGTTTCACCGTCTTTTTCCAGTTTTAAGGTTTTAGTTATGTTACAGGTGTTTAAATACATAAAAATGTACTTTTGAATGGAACTTTTTTAAATATTCTGAAGAACAAAGCTTTAAAACGAGGCAAAAGGAAAAAGAAAATAGTGAAATATCTTCGTTGTGCCAAATTATTTCTCAGAAATTCTGGCAGAGGGAATATTCATGGGTTGGATACTGACTAGAACCTGAGCTTAAGTAGGACCCAAGTTGTTTGGAATTCCTGCAGCTAGCTTTTGTTATACAGGCAACCATATTTTCTTATACAGGAAACCAATCACCAGAAGCATATAATGGAATCTGAAATTCTCTGTCGAAGATGCATGGAAAACAATTTCTGAGAAAGAGCCCAACTTTACAGACTTAGTCAAACTCTAAGAAGCCCTGAGCATGTTTACAGATATCTTGCAGGGATTCCCTGACGACGAGACAGCTGGGCCTTTGAAGTGAATTCCACACTATTGCATGCTTCGGCTCCGGCCGAAATTATCCCGAGCACCTGGTCTCCATCGTGACGGCGGCATTATTCCTGAAGAATGGTGGATTGCAAAACCAGCCAGCAGCCAGGGAGGATGGCTAACATCACTCCGGAATCTTAACCAACTGTTTTGAGGAGGGATTCAATAAATAAACCTAACAACACCGAGAAGATCCTAAGGCGGTGAATGAAGGAATTTAAAAAATACAGACCGAATCGTGTTACCCATCTCTTTTGGTTCATTTGAGAATATCTTAATTTCAAAACGAATTGAGCTTTTTGCCCAGACACCGGGCCAGCCTACAGAAAATACCTATATCCGAAACAATAATCCTTCCATTTATAATTTGAACATGAGCAGACGACTTACCTTGTGGTTGGACATTTTCTTGCGCAGTTTGTCGACTTTTCGGAGCTCGCGTGGCTCGTCCCACGCCTCCGGGTCCGACTTCTCAATGATAAGAACATTAGTGTGCAGAAGCGGAGACAGCTGTAAAACCAGGGCAGGTGCAGGGGTCACTACAGCATCCAGGGAAGCCCAGCTATGGCGGTGATGAAGGGGATCAATCACGGTGTTCACAGTATATACTAGAACACTAAGGCGCGCTACCAGATACTCAACGCCAGTATAGTTTCTGCTTCATCCCTTCGTGCAGTACTGATGAGACAACGTAATAACGATTTATATAAGGATTTGCATGAGTGTAACTGAAACAAATCTTATAACTCTGCCCAAAAACTACTCTGCCATATATATTTGACGGGGGTCTCAATCTGTTCTCGAGGCGTCCGTTATTACAAAGTAGCTTAAAAGATGCGTGGTATTGGCAAAGCTAAGAAGGTATGTTGGTCGATTAAGACATAACTGCTTCCTAAAATTTTTGGGAATTGTCGAGAATTGGAGATGGAAAGAAAATATGTAAATCGGCACTTCTTTGCTTTCATACTTTCAAGGTCAAAATTACTGGATCGTCAGAAGTACCAAGTAGAACATCTTCATATGTGTTCGAATTATGTAACATCATGACCTGAGGTGAGATCAGAACACGGCGAAGACTAATTTATACGAAATCCAGGTCAAAGGTCACGATTCAAGGTCATATCTGTATTTTCAAGGTCAGTGGGTTTCAACCCTATGACTTTGGCAGAGTGTTACAAATATTTTTCCATGATATAGCTCAGGTTGACGAGTGGTAAAGCAAACAGCAAAGGGCGAATCCAAAAATAAAGTTCAGGTATTCATTTCCAGATCATCATCTCCAACTGTTTTTGGTTGTGCTGTGCAGCTTCCTGCCTAACATGATGTTCATCACGTCATGAAGAAATGGGCTATGACCTCCACAGACTTGGAGGCCAGCGTGTCAGAAAACACAAAACAAAAAAATCGAATCGGGACTAATTTTAATGCATTCAGCGCATTCGTAAACATCCCGTATTTTCTGTTTTGTTCCTATTACTGTTTCAAGTTCAAGAACATTTGGAATATATTCCAAATTCTACCATGCTAAACCTCGATGTGATGACTGGGGCTACTGCAAATCTGGTGCCACAGATATCACAAACTAAAAGGTTAAAAAATAGTCTTAGAACTTGAAAAAGTTAAAAATACGCATGTTTGATTGGGATAGCCAGTTGCACGGATGCTTTTTCACAAATACTTGAAGATATCAATATGTTTGAATATGTAGGTACTTGAATATCAACCTGAAAGAAGAGTAATACGTGTATTTAAAGAGCAGGAGTTCAGTCACAAAGCCTTAAAATAGATGTGATTAAAAATAATAGGCGCTGTTTAGCCACTATCTCCTGGGAACATGAGGCAGCAATTACGATAATTTTGGTGAAGCTCAAATCAGGCCTACACTTCCTGACAGAGGCGTAGCGAGGGGAGGAAAACATGGAGAAAAATGCACCGAGACAGAGGATTGATGCAAAATCTCGACGGGTTTTCCCGACTGCCCAAAGATATCACAATATACATTCTGGAAATGAAAGATATCACAAATTGTGAGGATACTCCTGAAATGCAGCATCCCCCGCCCTGTAACTCTGTAACAGACGCGTTGATGCTTTACAGTCGTTATTTAAACGGATCTCCAATAAAAATCACCAGATGATCATAAAGTCGGGTCTCCAGTAAGGAACGCGAGAAGATTCTCGACGTCAGAAATGCAGCCGGGAGTACGCACTCCATTCGAGCAATACTCCTCCACATGAGGAAACGCAAGGTGAACAAAACACGCAGGTAAACAGCTATCATGGGGAGAAGACAGCCTGAATTTCGAGCAGAAACGCGGCCAATCTGAACATCAACGATTGTCACCGCGTTTCTCGCTCCCGCTGCGCAATTTCCTTGGCTTGATACACTCAGCACCACTCAGCATATTCGGTGGGAACACCACAGGCACGGCTCTGAGCATCTGGGCCAGACACAGACGCTCCGGAACTACTCATGTATCTCTCTTCACTGCTTCACCAAAAGCACCGGCGAGATACTCGTGTTTACTGCACGACATTGGAGAAACCTGAGGCCGTTTCCCACCTATTTAGCGCACGGTGCGGTGAAATTCCTTTGTATGAGCGTCTCTCGGGGGCGACGATCTCAGCGACGGCTGCTTTGGCGAAACAATGCAGCCCGCCCGCACGCTAACCCGTTAGTAGCAGCAGACTGCGCGGCGTGACCCGCGCCTACGCTCTGCGGACGCTACCGAATCGCACTGCCGCTCTCAACAGTAGCAAATCAGCCAAACGCCGGTTTGAACAAGGCACGATCGGACGCCAGTTTAGTACTTTCGCTGCAAAACGTAAGTGAATGAGATCTCTTCTATTTGGAAAGGGACGAATCTGAACGAGGTTTGGAGATTTATGCGCTGTCGGATTGGTGGGCATAAAGATAGCATGAATAGCAGTGGTTTCCAAACGGTGGTTCGTGACCACATTTAGGGCTACGGGTTATTCTGAGGCGGCAAAGAGGGCTGGAGAAATTGAGACATTAATTTGGAACACAGAATGTTCACATCTTATGTCTTGACTTCAGAATAAGCCTTAACGCAAAAAGGTGTATTCTTAAATGATTTGGAGAGTATGATATGCAATTAGACATGCCAGCTCCCAGTCTTTTTTACTGTGAATTGTGACACGCAGATGAACTATTAACAAATGCAGTCAACGCATTGGGAAACCATTTACGTTTTTATAGATCAGTCTACATCTTGAAGGATTTCTGCTAAGTAAGCGCTTATTTCCAAGACAAGCGAGAAATTAGGATGAAACAAACGAGACATTAGGGAAAAAATTATATTTACTGCAGACAAGGGCAAATCATGCTGGGGCGGGGGAGGGGGGTTGAGAACCACTGATGTAAGAGAAGACGGTTGCAACATTATAGTCATGTGAATTATGTGAAGGCACGTGTATACTTGCAAACTTCATGTCAGTGAACACATGAGTTAACCCTGACTTTACCTGTCCAGAGGGAATGCGACGTCTTTATAATCGATTATTGAATTCTGACAGCAGTCTTCAAGTGCGCAAAAATGAATCAAATATTGAATTCATATTTCGGTCGTTCCAACAGTCACCAAGAGTGTAGATAAACAATAATTCATATTTTGACAGCAGAATTCTGCTCTCTTATCCCCTACTCTGGGGTCGGGCAAGAACACATCATGCCATGGAAGGGGAGGCAGAGAAGGAAAAGGAGCGGTGGATTTCCGCTAGTGAAGCGCTTATTTTCCAGAAAAACAACGAGAGATTAGAAAGAAACAATAAGAAACAGGGGTTTGCTGGATTTCCCTACAAAGCCTATGTCTCGATCTCAATGCAACATTCCCTTGCACTATAAGCCACGAAATTGTGTCTATCACCGAAATAGAGCGTTCGTAAGAACTTCCGATTCAATCAAGTTAGAATAGTGAAACTCAGCACCAGAGTCCAAAACGGTCACATGAACATTATTAGCTTTACACTTACACTACAAATTCTATTAAAATTCACACGCGCACGTGCAGTGTACTTCCACAGGTCACATGTGCACCTGCATCGTCTTAAGCACTCGTCTCTCGCAGACCGGATAACGCCAAAGCCGGCTACCTAGTCTGTGGGGCGCGACGACGGGAGGCGCCGAGCAAATGTACAGCCGGTTCCACACTGATTGGTAGGTATTGGTGTCAGTTGTTTTAAGAAATATCTTAAAAGCGATTACACTTCTCACAAAAGGTTGTGTCTCTAGTAATGTATTTTGACGAGCTCTTTAAATGTGGGCCCCTGGGAACTGCATGAGACGTCAAGCTGGAAGATTATGGACAAAAATCTGTTTTCGCCGATCCCGATGGTTTTCCGTGTCTTTTCTCAATTAGTTCAGAATTTTTGACCCGATGAATTATTTCTGCACGACAGTTCATGTATCCAGCTAAAACGCAGCATTTGGGGCAACAATGGTGTCGGCAGGAAACATCACTTGAGAGATATTTCGCAAAAATGACCGCGGCCTAATACCTACCAAACAGTATGGAACTGGACGTACCTTGTTACATCGAAAATAAAACAACGGATAAGGAGATACAGTTTATAAATCGAATTGCAGCGCACAAAAAATCGTAGATTTTAATGTTTGGGTTTAGAACGATGCCAATAATAATAATAATGGTGCGAACTAAAAATGAGGTTGAACAAAGCCGTTGACCTTTTGCAAGGTAGTCTGAAGCCAAGGACTACTCCTGCACTGACCTGAAAGTATGTGAAATCTTTTGGTCTTTTGAAGGTAGTTTTTGTGCTATTTTTGGTATGAAAAGGATGTTTTGAATATGATCTGAATTTTCATTTTCCGTGATAGAATGTCAAGCTGAGGCAGCCTGGTTATGCAATGGAATACAAAAGTATAAAAACATTGCCGGTTTCATGAAGCCAAAATATTTGTTTGCCAATGCCTAGAGTCATTGCACCCAGGTCTCTGTTAAACTACCTTCTACCCAGCTCAAATAATGTTTTTTGGCACCCAAGCTAGCAAGAATCTACATGACGTCTACTCACATGGCCTTGAAACATCTCTTGAGATCGGGCTTATTCTGTCAGCGTTACTGATTACCCAAGTGGGGCAGAAACGGTGCTCCAATTATAGCGTTGGGATTAAATTAGCGGGATGTTGGGCTTCCGGCCCTATAGTGACTGACCATCTCACTACACCCCCACCCCCTCCCATCGAAAATCCTGCATCCACTCATGAACTCCGGAATAAAGTTATACGAGGGTAGCAACACTTGTGTAGGATTTGCTCAACAACAGACATTGTGCCCCAACCAACGTGAGTTGCGCACAATTAATCGTGATTTAGTTATGGACAGAGACAAGAACATCAATGTAGATATAATAGTACAGAGTTCGGCAATATTTTTTCATTCTGACTCACAAAGTAGCGAGCCATGAGAATTTAGCTTCAGAAGGAATAATGAAAGCAATTATTTGTAATTCCTGTGAGAGTAAGTTTATAATCATGTCACGACCTGGGTCCATCAGGGTTTAGAATTTCGGATATACCGTCACGTGTCCGTAACAGGGATGTTACGGCTGTCCCTCTAATACATACAATATTCCGTAGGAGTAGTTCAATAAATACCAAAGAGGTCAGCTAAAGAAACTGATATGATATAAAGCTAGACGTCAAATAAAAACGAAACAAAAACACGTTGACAAACAGACAAACAAGAATTCACATTAATCTCTGAGAAAATCGGCATTGAAACCTGACTACTGGTAGGTATATACTAACCAATGCATGCGAATACTTTTCTTACAGCATGCAAAACCAACCACAGCATTTGTTGCAAATAGCTAGCCGTGACGTGACGGCCGTTGCGGGTCACCGCAGCATCACCGTTACTCACCGGTTTGCCGGGAGCGGGCGCCGGGGGGCCGTCCGTCTGGAAGTGGCTCCGCAGCTGTTTAACTGAGGGCAGCTGCGGCGGCAGGTCGCCGGAGCCGCTGCTTCCCAGACTCTCGCGGCCGTCAGGACTCGGCCGCTGCTCCAGCTCGCCATTATCGCCCACCTCCACGTACAGCGGAGCTGACGGGTCGGCGCCGTTCTCGACGGGGGCCGGCGGCGGCGGCGGCGTGGCCGGCGGGCTGGCCGCCGCGCCGTTGGTGACGTCGGCAGCGGGGGAGGCGGTGAGGCGGCCTGCGGACCTCCGGCCGCTGACAGGACTGGCTCCCTGGGACAGCTGCTCGGCTGACCGGCTCAGCTGCTGCATTTTCTCGATGGCCGACCGGACGGTGCCCTCAGGCGGCAGCTCGGCCGAGCCGGGCGATCCGCTCCTTTTCTCAGCCTCCTCCTCGTCCAGTGCTGGCGAGGGCGAGCCCCCGTCGGCGACGACGGTGGGCGCCGTCGCCAGCGACTCGGCGCTGTGGTAGATGGAGCCGTTGGTGGTAGCGCCGGCGGCGGCAGGCAGGTCATCGGTGGACGCGTGCTCGGAGAGCGGCGGCAGCGGCTCCTCGGACATGACGCTGACAGGTCGCGAGGTCACCTGCGAGTCGGCATCGTCGCCGTTAGTGCTGCCACAGCTCATGGCGTCGGCTTGCCGTTAATTCCGCTCCTCGAGACCCTGACACTGTGATGTTTGAAGGGATTCGGGTCAGCCCCGCCGGCAGCTTTTACATACAGTCTGTGGAAGTTAGATAAATGACGCCGTCAAATCTGGGAGGGAGCACGAGTGCACGCGTTGGCCACAGATGCGGCACTGCAGTCTCCACAGCGGCAGAGGCGGCAGCGGCGCGACCGCAGCGCCGCCAAGCGGCCAGACGCCGAACTGCGCCCGCTGTCGGTCCGACGCGACGCCGGGTTTTTTTCGACGGCACGACGGCAGCTCCAGAGCGGAACAACCGAAACGGATCGACGCTCGGCACAGACCCGCGGCGGGCCACCGTTAATTTTCTCCCCGCAGCAAGACGACGAGCGAGAGCTGGCTTTCCATCTGCGGCGCCATTTATCCATTTTTCTTTTCGCAGTGTGGGAACATTTCCATTGCCATGGTACGGTGCGGTGTCTCATAATTACTGAGCCGAATATTCGCGAAGGAAAATATCTGGTATTTAAGCACTATCTAGCGCATGCATTATATTAAATCCTACAGCTGGATATAATTTGCAACAGGTTCAAAATCTGCCCTGACAGCACAAATGATTTGCTTTCATCCCGCCGACCTGTCAACTGCGAAAGTCACACCTGTCGCACAACCTCGACAGTGCGATCTGGCGAGCGCGGGTTCGCGCCGTCGCGTCGGCCCGGCAGCAGCGGCAGCGCGCGCTAATACCGCCGACGCTGCAGCTCCCGCCTGAGCCAGCTGTCACCTGCTCAGAAAACAGCCTGCGGCTCTGCTGAGGGCTGCAGCCGCCAGAGACGATGACCTCGATGGAAATTACAAAACTGCTCGAGCGTCACCATCGGCTAAAAGGCGCCGAAGGGGCTGCCGGGTTTCCCAGCGTGTCTCGTTCTCACCGCAGAGATTCTAACTTCTCCCAGACAAGCTTACATGCATTCAACTTTGGGTTCCATATGCCTCTACGCTCGTGCTCCCACCATTCTGGAGTTCACCAACTTGGTAGGTATACTAAGAAATTTTGATGAAAGCGGGCGGGGACGGCCCTTTCGACTTTGCTATGGTGGCAACACCATCGGGAAATGATGGGAACACGTCCCTTCCCCAAACCAACCAATACAGTTATGCTTTCAATTCAATAGTTTTGCTCAACCTCCTGAAGCTCGTCACTGAGCACTAACAGCATCCACAAAAAATGGTGATTATTTCAATAGATGAACATTGAACAGTTCTCAGCCTGAGCTGAAAAAGCACACAGGGTTGTTTGGCTTTGAAGACGCAGTTGTTGCGGCTAGATAAGAGAAATCGATGGATTGCTTTTGCGGTGACCCAACATATTCTGCACACACCTGAAAACATACGTGCTGTTTACAATCTAGCATCAGGCACAAGTTCAGAAGGAAAAGGTACATTCCAATAAAAACACACACTGAATCCATTAAAATACAAGGGCAAACAAAAAATCAACACCACTAAAATGAGTCGAGAGTGCACCGTCAGACGCAGTGGCGGCAGCGGCCACTGTCGGCCGTGCGCCGCCAGCCGAGGACCAAACCCAAACCCAAACCCACCGGTGGGGCACACGGGCCATCAGATCGGCGCCACTGATGGATAGCTGGAGGCACTGGCAGTGGACTGCCAGGACATTCGGGACCGTGACCCTTAAGGCCACTGACTGGATAGGTCACTGACAGTGAACTGCCGGGCCGTCGGGAGCATGATCTAGCCACTGATGGATGGGTCACTGGCAGTGACTGCCTGGGCCATCGGGAGCGTGATAATGTCACTGATGGATAGCTGGGGGCACTGGCAGTGGACTGCCAGGACATCGGGAGCGTGATATGGCCACTGATGGATAGGTCACTGGCAGTGACCTGCTGGGCCGTAGGGAGCATGGGCCCGTTCTTCGACCGCGCAAGGCGTATTATACCAAACCAGAAACCGGGCCCTTACGAATGTTTCAACCTGTCACTCCACGTCCCTAACAGTACCTACTAGTTCCCTTCACGAGACAGTGGTGAAAATTCGGGAAAATGCACTGAAGACAATCCGAGGCCGAGGCCTGGACCGTGGCCTGGCTGCCTCCAGCCGTCACTCGTTAGACAGGTCTGATCGCTCCCAGGCCAGACACGCTTCAGCGGTTCGGGTGCCCGATTATTGACGGACGGCCGTTCCGTCGCCTCGCTGGTTCCAGCACAACGATTTATAATGGACGCGGTCAAAGCTGAAGCCCCACATCTCAGTGCCATGCATCAAAATCTTGCAGTCTCATCCTGTAGGTTTCCTTTACCATAGAGAAAGCGGCACATCGAGTCCTACATCACATCATTGCAGTCCAGCGAAAAACACTCAAAGGACAACCCAAAACAGCGCGCATGCAAGATATTTTCCAAAGCAGGTTGAAGCTGCAAACGTACTGCTTGAACCCTCAGGAGCCGTCGGACGATTCCAGCACCCATTCTGTTTCCCGCGATGATCCGGCCAAAAAGTTCAAAAGCCCCATTCTTTCACCAAGTGCATGCAAACAGAGGGTTAAACAACGGGTGATGCACTAAAACCCTGGTTAAAAGATGTATGGTCCCGACTTTGCCATATAAAGACGACAAAAGACTGAGGCAAGTGATGGCCTTCGATAAATTATGTCCAAAATCAAAACAAAATAATCGTGTATAATCCCTGTGTTCCCTCATTCGAAATTTGTCACTGAACCCTTACACAAGATCCGAGAAAAACTTTGAATGCCTTCATGCAGTCACTTACTTGGATGCTCAGAACTTCTGCAGCTACTGATACATTCGATGTGGTGGCAGTTTACCTTGCCACAGACACGATTTTCAAGGCACACACCCACGATAAACCTTATGAAATTACAAGGAATATTTTTCAGTCAGTCATTGTCGCAATGCATGGTCATCTAGCATCGACAAAAGCAGGTTTCATTACGGGCTATTGCTTTAAAAATATATATTCATCAGGTACCCTTTCAAGCAATCAGTGGCAGATTGAAAGCCATATTTGACTGAAAATAATTGACGATTGACCATCATGGTTGACAAAACACAAGACCAATATCAAGCACTTCTGACATTGCAAGAGTAAGTGTAAGGGTGTCTATTTGATAGATAAGGAATATCTAAATATACGTACAAGCTACGTAGACAGGAAGAAAATTGCAGGGGCACATATCACACATAGGTATGACAGCAAGGAACGGGAAGCTAGAAAATATAGGCTGTCTCGGAAACCCATTCAGTTGTTAGAAAGGCAAGAAAGGTCAACCATGCCCTTTCTATGAAGCCGTAAGATCTGATGACCAACCAGACTGGTAAAACATGAGAGTCCAACCAGATAACAAACAGTCATTTTAACTCAGTATCGGGTGGGGTAATCCTTTCCTTGAACATTTGCTGCAGCGTCCTCTAAGCGTGGTAGGACATTCTTCACCAATGAACCAACCACACCATGTAAATGGAGACACCCAACTCAGGCTCATCGCACCAAAAACTCACGCTGGTATGGCGTCCAAAAGTGACCGCTCTAGCAGCAGGCGCCCGCATCTGGAAGCCAACTCACGGACTGCGCTCAGTCCGAACAAGCTGAAATCTCGGCAGGTATGTTATATCGGCGTTGAAGCCCAGTGGAGCCAAAGTTAATTCTTCTTCTTTTTTGCCTGGAGTATTTCAGTACACTAGCTGTAGAGTTACGAGCGTCGAAGGGAGAGGAGTGAGCCAGGCTTAGGCTGGAGCAGGGCGCCAAATCTTGCCTCTGGTTGGGCTCGATCCGGCGACCCTTTGTATCACCGCAAAGTGTCACGTAATCGAGCCCAACGACCCCGAACCCACTACGTCAACATCAAATCTCTGGTGTTAACCATTAAGAGCGTTGCTGGTAATTTTAAATGCAAGGTTTCTGACAGAAAAAAGACAAGGGTGTAAAGTGTAGCAACAATGAACAAATTACTGGAAACTTTAAAAATAGCCAATGGGGCGTAAAGTAATCTACAAAATTATTCCAGCGTCTTCACTGAGAATGAAGAGAAAAACGGATGGCCTCCGCTTTTTCGTTGGTGGAAACAGCTCACACTACTTGCAGGACACTCTCCAGAGATGAAGGTATTGGGGCATTCCAGGACAAAACGACCAAAAATATTTCAATTTGACACCACCATGTCTAGAAAAATCTGAAACTTTGTCTCCGGGGTAGTTTTGGGCCAGAAACACGCCTGTGAGAAGCTTAGCCCCTCCGACCAACTGTGACCGAGTTATAGCCCGAGGCATTTCCGGGAGGTCACGTTGTAGACTCATGTTTGGTGCTTCATAACTCAACAACGCATCACCTGATTAACAAGTTTTGTATATCATTGAACTCGTCTTGAATTATAGTTTATTTTGAAAAAGAAAATGTTAAAATTTGAAAATTTTTGACTTTTAATTTGTTTGACCTTTTCCTTTTTGACCTAGCTTGACCTTTTCCCAGTTGAAATTGCCCTTTTAGACACCTCAAAAATGTTTCTTCATAAAATATCTTTCGATAGCAAAAATAAAAAAATGCGTTCTTGCTATAAGTTCCGAATATTTAGCACCTAAGGAAGGTATGTACACGGTTTTTGACCATTGCAGTAGTACAGCCTTATGTTTAACGCCGCAAATATAGCGATTGCTTTTGTAATCGGTCGCTGGAAATCATACTCCATTGTCTTTACGAAATTTTAATCGTACAAGTATCCGAATTTATGACAATTAACACGCGCCCACCCGAGGGGGTGGGCAACCGGCCTCCTCAGGTCTCTACAGGAAGTAAAAAATACCTTCGCGCAGCGCCACCGTACTCCATCTACCTCTAACACAACATTTTGCAACTTCTGGAAAATAATTTAGGTCAACTGGGAGGTGGTAGGTATCGTAAATGCTGAAGGCCAGCAGCCAACTCAGTGGTGAGGGGGTGACCTGAGGTAGACGGTCGTCGTTATGCCTTGTGGGACTTTCAACTTTGTTTCCTTGATTAACACTTTATCGTGGGAGTTGCTCGTTTGGGTGGTGGGGTCAGGGTCTCCGTAAAAAGTCCCTTGATGACTCTAGTGAGACACCTACTCCTAAAACCGCCTCCTTGCCGCCCCGGTAGCTCAGTTGGTGGAGCGTTGGGCTCCGGCCCGCGGCTCAGAAGCATGCAGTGGCAGTGCATGTCCAGGCTTGGGATCGGTTCCGCTGAGACGCTCCGGCGCTCAATAGCTTACCCGACGTACAGGTCGGCTGGCAACTGACTGGTGAGAGGGTGACCTGAGCGGGGCGGCCGTCCCTGTGCTGTGTGGGACGTTAAACGTTGGCTTCTAAAATCAACCCTTCATTGTGGGAGTTGCTCGTTCGATGGTGGGGTCGGGGTCTCCGTGACAAGTCCATTGATGACTTTAGTGAGACCCCGACTCCAACAATCGAACTGAGAACAACTTGTACAAAACGTATAAAAAACTGAACTGGCAACAACTTGGGCAATATTTATAAACAGAAAAACTGCAGCCATTAAAAGTGATAAAAAGGGATTCCTTGTTTCGAGGGAGACGAGGGCAAATGAACTTATTAATAATGAACCTTTCAGCCTTAAACGAAAATTTACAAAGATGTCGCGACCTTATCAATAATTGAAACAAGTATAACTTATGCTATGAGCACCACTAACTCACACAATTACATCCTTCCCGAGATGGAAAATAATATCGATGCAAGCTGATCCAGTGCAGCACAGCATATGTTTGAGAGGATTCATGCAATGTAAACAAACGTGTCTGAAAGGCTTTCATTCCCAAAAGTAATTTGAATCTGCTCATATATTCGACAAAATGTCCTGAAATTGTAACGCATTCGACTTGGTCACTTGAACAGGTTGCCTCATGATATTTTTACAAGGTGATCATTTCATAGCTGACACGGATCCGAGAATCCCAGATAAATAATTACACAGTGCACTGGGAGTGATGCCGCTAAATAGCCAGTTTTAATCATTACCGAATATGTTACATACAATCGTTTGGCCGTGTCGCCTTTGAGGTTGCTCAAGGTCACAGTATTTCTTACGGGAACTAAGTGGAAACCTAAATTTTGTGGCATAATAGGTGACAGAGAAGAGCCGTAGAAAAGAAAAGTTCAGCACCATTGGAGCACTCTTGTTGAGCCCAAACGGATTATGTATCTTATAATATTGCCTAGTCAAATGTCAAAATTGACCTGCTTTGACCTAGAGCCAGGCTTAGGTCTGTACGGTAAAAAGAATATTAATCAAACTGCAGTGGGAAGTCAGACACGACAATGTAAAAATACAACCTCCATCGCAATTCTCGACAATTCTCAATTCTCGCAAGTTATCAAAATTTACCAATCGCCCCATGCATTTATAATGGAAAGATCATGACCTTTGCCCTGCTTCCGGTTATCGATATAGAAATCCTGCTACGAAAAATTATCTTGCTAGGCGATCTTACTATGTAATGCGATTCTAACCACGATAGGCTAAATTTGATATGATTTATGCACCTCCCAAAGTTTGAGGTTAGGTCTCTTGACCTGGGTTGGCGGTCTGACCTGGTATGACCCAGACCTAGAATTTTGCCAGAAGCTGCAAAAATTTTGAGTTAGAGGTACATGAAGTACGGTGGCGCTGCGCGAAGGTGTTTTTTTACTACCTGTGGAAACCTGAGGAGGCCGGTTGCCCACCCCTCGGGTGGGCGCGTGTTAATTGTCATAAATTCGGATACTTGTACGATTAAAATTTCTTAAAGACAATGGAGTATGATTTCCAGCGACCGATTACAAAAGCAATCGCTATATTTGCGGCGTTAAACATAAGGCTGTACTACCGCAATGGTTAAAAACCGTGTATATACCTACCTTAGGTGCTAAATATTCGGAACTTATAGCAAGAACGCATTTTTTTATTTTTGCTATCGAAAGATATTTTATGAAGAAACATTTTTGAGGTGTCTAAAAGGGCAATTTCAACTGGGAAAAGGTCAAGCTAGGTCAAAAGAAAAGGTCAAAAATTAAAAGTCAAAAATTTTCAAATTTTAACATTTTCTTTTTCAAAATAAACTATAATTCAAGACGAGTTAAATGATATACAAAACTTGTTAATCAGGTGATGCGTTGTTGAGTTATGAAGCATCAAAGATGAGTCTACAACGTGACCTCCCGAAAGTGCCTCGGGCTATAACTCGGTCACCGTTGGTCGGAGGGGGCTGAGATTCTCACAGGCGTGTTTCTGGCCCAAAACTACCCCGGAGACAAAGTTTCAGATTTTTGCTAGACATGGTGGTGTCAAGCCTTGGTCGATCTGTCCTGGAATGCCCCTATTACCAACACCACACCCGGATAACTGTCGCTGTGCTCAGAAGGGCGCCGTCTGTTGACGATCCGTATTTCTTAATCAGTGATCAATGGCCAAGGACACACCGTGTTAATTCCTAATCAAATCTCTTTTCTGTTCGCAAGTAACACACACTTAGCAAACCGCAATTTTACACCGGGCGCAGTGCACGGTTTCAAACCCGGAGGAAAACTGCTGCCGGTGTCACAGCTTCAAACTCTATCAGATCCTCTAACGCCCCCGCGCGCGCTGGCGATGAAAAGCATGACTCCCGCCCATAAACTTCACATTGGTCAGAACCTGAAAGTCGTTCACCTGAACCACCACCCATCATTTTTCTTCACATGTTATACAAGCCCGTCTGCAGAAAAGTCATATTCGGCGCCGGCCTCTAACCGGCAGCAGGCAGAATGTTTTCCCGTCCCGGCTTCGCACCACTGGTTCTAGCCTGATGACTGATAGCATGGTCTGTCTGAGGCGATAGGCCAGCCAGATAGAGCGACGCATTATCCGACAATCCGTTATATCCATAGTGAGGCAGTATCTTAGACCATGGCCGGGCTCAATGGGGAGTAGGGGGCAAACATGCACTTCACCTAAACACTTCGGTTTCCGCAGATTTTCTATAAAAACAACGCCGTTCATTACGATGTTGACCGTGTTGCTGCCCCCCCTCAGTCAGTACCCGAGATCTGTCACTATCCTAGACTTGTGAAATGTATAACTTATTTGAAGGAGCCCGCAACGATCGACTGTATCAAAACTTGACAATTTTGGTTTCGGCCATTTTGACCCGTCCGAGAGTGTCAATCTTAAATTGACGTCTCAGTGTATCACGCTGACGTTTTGCCACAGTCCACCCGTAGACGGTGTGCCAAATGTTGAATTCTGGTATCCTGAAATCCGGCACGAAGTTTTATCCAAGCCTTCACCAAAAAATAAAAATACGGGAAATGAACTCTGAGTATCAGTATATGTATAGCAGGTGGATCCTGTGGACAAAAGAGAGAGCAGTCAAACACTCAGCATCCCTTAAACCATCCTTCTGAAACGTTGCTCAATGACCACCTAGGATACAACCCTAGGATACAACCATTGGAGCCCACTTCACCTTGCCCGTCCCTGACGCAGGTCTGAACTATAACGTACCAGGCAGAGGGGGGACTTCTTTAGCCCTCCCCTCTCCGTCCTAACTCAAGAACTAACCAACCGATTTTCTCCATCCAAAGTGTAACCAAAGTCCCATATCCAAAACCAGGGATGGATCCAGGGTTTTACTAAGGGGGGGCTGAAAACTAGGAGGGTCAATATACCATCCGCGGGGGGCAGTCCTTGTTATCATAAAGGAGTTTTGTGACACCAATTTTGCCTGTCGTGGATGCCGATTCAAAGAGCGCTGACAAAAAAACGTCGGGAAACGACAGAATGTATCAAAGCGTTTTTGTCGAAACAGATACCAAGGAAGCAAGGCGTCTTTATCTGGACTACTTTTGGAAGTTGAATTCGAGCACGAACGGCCGAATGCGGCCGGCATACGTCGAATTCCAGATCTTTAACGCTTTTTCTCGGGAGCTTTTTCCGGACTTGAGATGTTATCCATTAACGGAATACAATTTTCGGGCCCTGGATGATGTCGACAGAGCGCATTCCACGGTTGACAAAAAATTCAAAACGCAAAACAGCGTTGGTTTGAACTCAACAGACCGATTTTAGTGCACGCACTATAAAACCAATAGATACAGATAAAACTTCTGGGAGATATCTTCATCTATCTAAGTCATTGCTCTCCAGAAAATTTTGACGCGGTGTTATTAGATGCACACCCTAACTAGCTTTTTTATAGAAAATTGGCCAAAATCAGTTACAAGTGGGAAATTTTACCACTTTGGGGAAAGGAGAGAATGGCCAGATTGAGCCCCTAGATCCACCCCTAGTCTTGGTTCTGATCTGGGATCTACCTCATAAAGAATTTCTGAGCTAGGAAAACGCATTCATGTCGGTCGATTTCATTCCAGTACCCTGTAAGATTGTTTCGCCACGACTCCGACCCGTGCGTCTGGCCTGCTGCAGCAGGCAGAGCCAGGGCCGGGCTGCGACGGCTACCCCGTCGGCGTCCATCCACTCCACGGTCGACGACCGGCGATGACCATCATCGTCAAAGAGCGGCCACTTCCGTGGTCACATGTGCCACGCCGCATCACGCCGAGGCTCGTGACAGCCCGCGGCGGCACTGGAACGCCGCACGTGATCCCGTGACGGTCTCGTGACGCCACACCGGCCGTGTGGCGTGCCGTCACGGCGGGGGCGTGACACTTGACGACGTCCGGCACCACCAGCCCGCGACCCCGCGCCGCACGTCCCAGGGAGTAACTGACCCCGCACCGCACGTCCAAGGGACTACACGACCCCGCACTGCACGCACAGGGGACATGACCCAGCGTCGTACGACCAGGGGAATACATGACCCCTTTACGGAACCCCCATGGGGCTACATGACCCCAAACTGCACGCACAAGGGGCTACATAATCCCGCGTCTTATGGCCACATGACCCACGACTCTCTACCAGGGAGCTACATGAGCGCGCAACGCACGCTCGAGGGCTGAACATTCAGCGTCCCGCAGTCCGTCATACATCAAACGCACCTACACCGCGCCGGCTTATATATCATGATCATTTCTTTACATAATGGCGAGTCTTTAAGATACAAAACTGCGATGGCACCACGGTCCGACCGTCCAAACAAGGCTACCAAATGTATTTCACGGTACGGCGAGGGGCTAGGCGTCCTCTTTGCACGCTGAAGGAGCTGAATAATTAGGTACCGCTAAACCCCGGGTAGAAACAGAACAATTATGTCAAATTGACTTCTATGGCTATAGCGCGTGAACTGACGCAGGACACTCCGTTTATCCAATGCAGGTATCGGCCACAACGTCTTCTAACACACCACACCATGGGCGGATCCAGGGGGGCAAGGGGGGCACGTGCCCCCCGATCGACCCTCGGCGTCCCCCTGAAAGGTCGATGGCGCCCCCCTGAAATGTCGCTTTCCACCCCCCCAGGATACGAAAGTCGGCGCCCACCGATAGGATTTGGCGCCCACCTGATAGGTTTTGCCGGTCATAAGTGGCGCCCCCTGGTCCGGATGGCGCCCCCCCGGAAGGTGCACCCCGATCGGCAATCCTGGATCCGCCTATGCACCACACGATAGCTCCTCAGCCTTAGTCCCCCACTCCAAAAACGCAATCTCGCCTTTAATGCACAATTAGCCAAAGTATCTAACACACTGGCAAGATCCATCATCAGTGGAAACGCGTCAGATCTCAGTCTGGACAGCTCTCCAGGTCGCATGCGCGCCGGTCACTCCAGCATCCGTCTGCGCTCCACAAACGCGGCCTGCTGCGAAGCGCGGCGTGGTCGGCGCAGCCGGCACCGTCATTAACCCAGTGCGCGCCACAACTGGCGCAGAGCCGAGCGGCATCCGCCGCAGCGGCGACGCCAGCAACGGCGGTTACAGGCCACACCCGCACCGGTGCCTACAGTCCCCCGCAATTAAATCGGTACACACTGGGCTCGGCTGGTTTTGTTCTATTGTTGGCGAACTATTGCCCATAGAGTCGTGATTTAAGACAAGGCTGGTGTGGTTTGTCCTTAGTTATCGATTGCGTATCCACCAATACCCGGCAGCTAATTATCAATTTGAGAAACTATTAGCGAAAACTGTAATCGTCGCGAGAGATCTATACAATGTTTTTTCTTATGAAAATCATTTTCATAAGAAAATGACTGAGAATTATTGATGATGGACTGATAATTATTGGTATTTACTCCACGATTCTGATGAAGGGCTGTGCCCGAGTATATAATCTTCAGTGTTTTTTACATTTCCGGATTCGAGGGGAGAGGTCAGGGAACATCTTAGAAAATCATTTTCAAAGTAAGAGGTCGGCAACTAGTTTCCGTCAGAAGTTTACAGCCCCAGGGGAACTCACGCATATCTACGCCTTTCTCACAATCCCGCCACAGTCGCTCCAGATATCCTATCACCCAAAGTATGGTAGTGATGACAGTCGCTTAGCCTAGACGCACCAGAGACTCTCGACACCGTGGATTACTCATCGTCGTACACCATTCCTCGCATGTCCGGCACATCATAGAGATGTGGTCGGCACCACAATCCAGTGTTCCCAGAACATCGGCCCAATGTGGGGAAACGTGCCCGATACTTCACCAAATTGGAATAGCTATAAACAAGGCAGCCCTCTGAAGTTTGACATTCTTTCCCTCAATGGGACTTTTTAACAGAGAATTAGTACGTTTTTTTACCTCACATTGATCCAACGCCTGCAGCAAAATATTCAGCAAATCTGCCAATCGTTAATACTAAGAGGAAAATTACCCTTTTTCAAATATGATTTGAAGGATGACTTGCCCTCTAGAGGGGTTCTGGAATAGAGGCGGGAAGTGTTCACTATGTTGTTTTTCGGCAACCATAATTCAAACAAAAGTCGCGATCAATCCCGACTATAAAAATCGACCCTGGAGTATTCCAAGATAAAGATTAGGCCAACAAGGTTCAGCAAGGAAGCCTCACTCTGGGAACAACCATTTGTCCCTGTGCCTCACCTTGCTAATCCTCAACTTCAGAATACAGAATACCTCTGGCCAGTGGCGGATACAGGACTTCATTTCGGGAGCGGGGGAGGCTAGGGGCTCGAGCCTCGCCTACCATTTCCTTAGATCAGCCTCCGCCCATACACTTACTATAAGCACTCTGACATTTCGGGAGGGGGGTTTGAGCCCCTAAACCCACTCCCCCTTGCATTTGCCACTGCCTCTGGCGATCCGAACAGGAGCGCCACCCCTAAATGGCAAACGCGATGGATTGCGCGGTAGGAAACGCAAAAAATGATCCTGTCTTGTTTTCATTTAAAATCGGTTAAACTGACCACACCATGTGCTTTCTAAGAGCAACTGAAGGATTCCAAGCCAGGTTTGAGAGTAACAGAATGGTCCCAAGCCATGTTTGATGGAATACTCGACAGGAATCCGCCCGGTGTAGCAGGCATGTACCCGCACTGCAACTGTATCAGCTTTATTTTTACAAAACTGGCGCACGGCAGTGCATCTGACTGAGCCGCTGGAGCCGCTCCTGGCCGGAGTAATGGCTGGGGCCTGCGACAGAGACTGAGACGACGCCAGCTGCTGACCGCCCGCCGCTGGAAAATTGTTTACCGACGACAGTGATCGCGGCAGACACAGAAACGACAGAAAACGGGGCTAGCGCGCGACGGACGCGGCAGCCAGACGGCGTCGACTCTCCGCCGAGAGACGACGACGCCGAATCACGTGACAGAGGCGGACTCAGCGACGGACTTGACGGCGGCCAGGCCCGAGTTCCACGTCACAGCGCGGCTGAGGTCACTCTGCAGCGTCACTTCTGTCCCTTCACAACGTCAGTGACGTCTCTTCGTGACTTCCCTGGCGTCCTTCACAATGTCACGTGCTTGACCGAGGGACATGGTGGTGTGTTGATCAGAGCCGGACGGTCCACTACTCCGCTTCTTCGCTACTCCGCTAACTACCGACTCTTCAAATGACGGGAGCGGAGTAGCGGTAGTGATTTCTATATTGAAAGAGTAGCGGAGTAACGCGTAGCAAACTCAAAATAATTCAAGACCGCTGCCACTACCGACAGCTTCTTGTAGAGACCGCCACTAAAAAATAAGAGATGGAGATTAAGAGAAGATAGGAGATTAAGAGAAGATATGCTCTCTCTCACGAAAGCAAATGAGGATGACTTATTTTTTGTATGATTTTATCGTTACACTTTTTTCCTGTTTAACCCACAATCCATTTAAAGGCTAAAATGGTAATTTTTAACGTGATTAGGTACATTGCAATACAGCTCATAATTGGTTATGTATTTTACAGTTAACCAGTGGTCCTCCTTATAATTTATGCACAGAGAACCATGAAAGACAATTTTTGGGTCAAGCTTCAGAAGCGCTTCAAAACGAATGCTACGACAAGGGAGAAGCGGGCTACAGCCAGAAGCTGTTTCGAGATTTTGAAAAGTAGCGCTAATAGCGGTTTCAGGCAGCCGATGTAGCAGAAATGGGGGTAGCGGTTTAAAAGATTTGGTAGCGGCGCCCACCTTTGGTATTGATACGTACCTGGACCATCTGTTTTCGAACTTGTATACTAGACTATTACAGTGTACAAAACACCAGAAGGTATAACATCTGGCCGTATAATGGTCCATCAAAGAGCATGAGATGATATACCAAAGAACTTAAAAGTGAGAAACATCCACTTTTAGCACCTTTAATACTTCTATATTATATTGTGTACTTCTAGTCGTTTTGATACAAGAAGATGGTATCAGTCGAAATGTATTAGATGTAACTGAAAATTGGCACGTTTGTACTCCCTGGCAGACAAAGTTTGAAACATTTTTGTTTAGGTTTCAACTCTCATTTCTATCCTGTGTCGACAAAACAGCCGAATTCCCTCCACCTGAGTCAGAAAATCTATAAAGGAACATGATTGGGCCGGCATTGAAGTTGTAAAGTTACATCTTCCTAGTTAGCCCACGAAAAACAGCCCACGTGGCTGTATTTTATTAACAGTGCACAAATTGTCTGTGCTGACGCGGAAATAGCCTCATAACCACTTAAATGTGTCAAAAAAACCTGAGGGAAAAATAAAATATTATTTTGATAAAGAAATGAGGGAACAACATTTCGATTTCTAATAGTTTTAATTGCTCATTATCTTCGTTGCAAGCATGGATGACGCGGGCATCACCGTTCACGATATAAAAACAATTCATGTTTTAGAATACGACAGGAATGTGAGAAGCGGTTTGTAGATATAGCTTGAAGGGTTTGAACAACTAAAGCTCTATCAACTGCCAAAACACATATATCGTCAGAGCTGCGGAAATCTCCGTTTAATTACGTTAGCTGCGAGAGGTGCATGCTGTGCAGAGTGAAGTGCATAGAAAACAAAGCGACAATGGTAGAGCTATGAATAAATATGCAACGGGTTCCGCTTTTTAAAATTAGACCGGAACCAGATTTGCCAGAATTAAACTTAAAATCCGGCCAGAATGGTTCGATTTTAGTCTAGAAATGTCATTTGCTCTCAGTGTAGGGAGGAGGAATATACATTAAAAGTACATATGCCAATTCCATAGAATCTGGTGTTTCGAAGAGTGCATCAGTCTCGAAATAAACGTTACGCGGAAGTCACCGTTATATACTCTATCATTGCTGAGAACCATGTTTTCTGAACACGGGGTTTTCACACACACACGATGCTTTCTGAACATCAGCTATAATGCAGATAATATTTGGAGATTTGATCACTCAATTAATAAGTGATTTTCACCACGGCTTAGCCCTCAGCAGATATATCAGCACACTCTAAAATGATGTCACACAGAAGTAAAGTTTTTGGGAGGAGAGATTCGGATCTGAGACGATGGGTGAATGTAGTTTATATATGCTTTAAGTCATATTACATATCTGACCCGACAACCCTACCCAAAAGCTCTATTATAAAATACACTGCTCGATCTGTGTTGATATATTGTGCGTGTATTTATTCATGGCACGGTAAAAAAGTATTTCTTTTAAAAACACAAATCCGGAACATCGCGCCGGATTTCAGCAAACTTGCGGCCGGGTTTTGGACTCCGGTAAAATTCCAAATCTGGCCGTGTTATTCTGTCACAACCGGAATCCGTTGCACCTCAGTTAAAAACTGAGACGAAGAATGTCTGTATTTGCTACGTTGCAATCGCGAACAACTATTTGCGAAAAACTTGGCTTTAAAAAGCTTTTTGTGACTTTTCACGCTCCATCCCGGTAAATATATGAAACCTGAAAGCATAATTATCTAGAAAAAAGTAAAAAGGCGAGCAGTGAGGGATAACGACAATCATTGACAAAACAAAAGCATCTACATAATTCTAGCGATGACTGATGTGACCGTGAGTTTGATTAAGGAAGGGCAGTTGAGTGGACACCGTTCGAACCCTGTGGGACGCCCAAGGACTATTGGCAGCAGCTCCGCAGGATTAGTGTTAAAGCGCGTGTATATACAGTGGGACATACCACCAACTGCAGTGCAGGTGACACCAACGAAGAAAGAAAGCTACGACAGACAGAAGAAGAGCTGGTAAACACTGTATTAGCACTGAGACATGACAGAAGTGCGCATGCATATGCAAAAACACGGAAAACAATGCAGTTACACCGAATCAAACGTTCAAGGCTCACATTTTATGCATCGTCTTTCACCGTAAGCATGCTCTTAGATTCATACCGACATCGCCCACTATGCTCTCATTTTATTTTTAGTGATGTATCTCCAAAGCCCCCACTTCTCGTGAGTGGCATATCCGGTTATCTAAATGGATATCCTACACATTCCACTGTCCGATTTGAATGGATTAGCGAGGGAGTTAGGGCAAGTTTGGGTCTAGGTATGGGTAGACTTGAATCCCATTTTTTGTCTGCTTAGTTGGATGTTTCAATTACGGACAGGATTTGAAGGGACAGGCGCGGCGTGGAAGCCGATTGCCCTGGAATTGAGAAGAAGCCTCGGATATGAATTGGATAGGATCGACATTCTCTTGGTCATGACCCCTTGGCACACTCTACTTCCAGTTTTCATAGATTTCAAAGGCGTCGGCATATCCATGCTCCCCACCAGACATTTCAGATCTGCACTGATATATGTCTTCCGCCACTGATTCAGAGTACAAAAACTCAAAATCAAGATGACGCTCATAATAAACCGCAAAAGAAATAACGTAAAACGTCTGTAAAAGTTCCTATCCTTCTATTGTTTATTCATCTGATACATGAACTGCAACTGTTTGGGAGAAATTTCGTAAAATAGCGCCTTAAGTGAAAAAAATATTTAGTGTTTTCAGCATGAGATTCATAAATCGCACGAGATAGCTATGACAATGCCAAGAGAAACGAGAAAAGTGTTGAGGTGAAGCTGTTTAGCCACCGTATGTATCTCCCAAACACTTGAGCTGAAATTTGTGTCACGACCCATACATACCCTCGGAAAAATATTCAATTTCGAGCACGATTTCACGCAACTTATTTTGGAACAAAGTCTGGAAATCCCCTTGAAGCTCATGGTACAAAGCCGGGATGTCTTAACCCGCGCCCCACCGGGGTCCGGCGCCACCTTCGCCCCACCGGAGGGGCCATCGATGGCCCCCTCTAACTCCGAAAATATGGGCGTTAGCGCAAATCTGCAAAGTGCAATAGAAAGCTCGCGTGAATTCAGTAAGAAATTACTTCGCATGTTTTAGTGCTCAGGTCAATGGTTTGACCTCCAGAGGTCAAATTAGGTCAAGATCGGCTATTTTCACTCAAATATGCAATGATTAAGCAAACTGGGCATAACTCTTATGTCATTAGAGCTATTGAGGCCTGGTAAAGTACATTTGATAGCAAATTGCCAGTACTTTTTCCGCTATGTGGAACGTAAAGACCTCCCGCCAGTGGTTTGACCGCCAGAGGTCACCTCGTGACCTAATATGACCTGAGGTCACGAAAGGTCAAAAAGTGACCTTGCCGTATATCAAATGAAAGCCAGTGACAAGACAAACATGATGGTGTTTGTTTCACCGCTCTAGCTCAATTAGGTCAAAAGTTATTGTCAAAATACTGTTTTTGACCTCTGGTGACCTTGGATGACCTTGGAAAAGTCAAAGGGCAAATATGACCCCTGGGATCCGTGAAAGGGTGTCCAAAAACGTTGTTCTAAACAGTCTGAGTATTTGCAATCATTTTTGTGGCTTTTATATCATGAAATAGCTTTTCCCCATGCTTTTCCAATGGGAGAGGTTGCCTCGTGACCTGACCTCAGGGCACGAAATCGAAAAATCCCGGATATACACCTTGTAGACTCTGGAGGGGTCATGAAGTGTAGGAAGTTTCAAATCGATCGACTTTGAAATGTAGCTCTTACAGAGCTCTAAAGGTGAAGTGAGGTGACCTTAGTTGACCTCGTCTGGTGACCTGACCTTGGGTGACCCGGGGTAAAAAATTTCAGGGATGATGGGAAAATGATGCAGTGAGAGGTAGAGCCCTCAACTGCGGTGCTGCGCCTCATCGTTTTTCTGCTATCCCGGAAAAACCTTAGGGGGCCATCGATGGCCCCCGTGGGGCGAGGGTTAAACAAACGCGACTTTCAGAGAAAATAAAACAGCAGCACTACATTTCAGCGTGGAAAGCACCACCAGAAAAGGCACCTCTGGAGCGCAGAATTCGCGACAAGCTGTCTGCCTGTCCCCACCTCTCTCTCCGCAGTGGCTCCAGTACCAGCTCAGTTACCGCACAGTGTTTCGACTCCGGGCGGACATCGTCCAAACTTTTAGTTTTCTCCTTTGCCAACAGATGGCAGAAGAGTTCGTCGGGCGCAGGCTTGTACAGCGGATTGGAGGAGAAGTGAGGCGAAGCGCAGATGCTGCGGAAGGGTCTGCGACGGTGTAGGTCAGCTTCGATGTCAAACAGAAGCTGCGCGGTGCGGCTAGGGTGTCGGCTTACCTTGCGGCGCGCCGGCAAGCTCGCGGTTCGCCCCTCCCCGCCCGCGTTCACATAATAGTCGCGGCGGTACCTGTCGAACCGGGAGATGCAGTCAGGGGATGCACTGGGTCCTGGTTTTAACAGAAAAGTAAAGCTCCAATCAAGACCTCCCTAGTATCTCTAATTTGAACGGATTAAGCAGTAGAGATAGTTGACTTGTTTTAACCACGTAAAATCATATTATCACGAGACAATTGATACGACCCACTGCGCCAATTCGATTGACTCGACTTACATTTCTGAGTCGATGCCCTTGAGTCCGCAGTTGATCTTGTTGAAGTCGGTTCGCGCCAGATCGTGGTCAGACGCGTCCTCACCAGAGCTGAAAAATGTCGTTTCCACGTCAGACTGCTTACCTTGGCAGACAGGTTGGAACTGCTGGACTACTGGATACACATAAGACTACTGAGAACACTACTGGAAACACATAAGACGGGATACAGATACGTGTTTAAAATATCACCTAAAATAAAGCCATGTATGTAAATCTGATGCTCTTAAAATTTATCGTCATTGCAAGTACGTAGGAAATTCCCTGCTACAAAATGTCACGGTTTTTAGTCAGCATGACACGTGATGATTCTTGATCTCGATCCCGCTCCCGCTCCCGCTCCCGCTCCCGCTCCCGCTCCCGCTCTCTCTCCTTCTTTTTCTTTTTCTCTCTCTCTCTCTCTCTCTCTCTCTCTCTCTCTCTCACTCACCTGCTCATGTTCTGTGAGTAGTACCCGGTTCTGTCCAGCATCCGGCTCCTCCTCTGCCGGACTCTCTCCCGCGTGTACGGATTGTTAGGCATCTCCACCGCGTTCTCCCACTTGCGGTACTCACGCTCCGCGATCGTACCTGCCGAGAAGAAAGCGTCCAGTCTTGCCGACACAGATAAAAAGTATAAAAACTTATGTTCTCACATCTCAGTTTGGTTCAATTTACTGAACTCATTTACCTGTGTGCATTTTACGTAAACGTGAATTAAGATGCGTTACTAATTAAGAAACGTTTCAAAAACAGGCTTAGTGCTCTCAATATTTTACTCTCTGACTTTTGTATAATAATGCTTGTCCCTCGTGAAAATACTGCAGAGCGCAACATGACACCAGGTGCAGAACCACGGACGTGTTTGATATCCGTCATACGTTGGCGGGGCATTATTTGGTTTGGGACGTGTTTTGAACTCTTTTTCGATGATAAGGTGAGATGACATAATATGGCAGCATAATTCCTAGTGTTTTCATTCCGTTGCCATGGAAATATGGGAAAATTTGTAACCTCTTTCTTGAGTAATGACCAATCAGCATTAAAGATAGCAATACAAATTCAAGATTTGAACAAATTAGTATCAGAACCTACTAACAAAATATGTTTTCTTGTTCCACTGGTCCCCAACCGTTTTCTCTCACATCTGCCTGCGTTTAAGGGGAAGTTCTAATAGAGTTATCTTCCGACTACAACCTCCATTAGATAGTTTCGCAGGATTGACTCACGTCCGTTGCACCACAACCACCAGCGCACCTCCCCCAGAGGTGTAGACTCGTGTCTCTGAGGATGCCCGAGCACCACCAATCAAATGCCAAATTAGCGTCGAAATGTGATTTAAATTACTGCACCTTTCATTATGGTTCCATGCAGTTGAAAAAGACCTGTGGGAAGTCTAACACTTGTTCTATTACACCATTTCTTTTATCATATCAGTTGTTATTGATATCGCCTAAAATCTGGGCAGCCCCACCATTAAAAAGCATCGCTTCCCAAAGAGGCTGCCATCGTCACCTGATCTCAGCTGAGGGAGGCAGATGCCCTCTTCGTCCGATCCGCTGTCTGAGTCCCTGCCGCCCTCAGCCGGCGACCGCACCCGCGCCGGCCGCGCGCGCATGATGACCGAGTTGCAGGCCTCCGTCAGACTGGTCTCCTTCAGCGCCTCCTCCTGTGACGTCACAAACTCCGGCGGTGACGTCACTGGTGACCGAGGCGGCGGGCTGGAGAGGGGCGGCCGCGCAGGTGAGGCGGAGGAGGGTGTGACTGCGGCAGAGGCCGCCGGTCGAACTCGTGCCGGCTCAGGACTCTGTCGAGAGTGAAACACACAAGGTCGTCTCAGCAGAGCTGGTATACTCTACACAAATTATACTAATACTCTACACAATCATACTTCAACTGGAGGAACCAAGACGCTAGAAGGGGGCCGAGCCCTGCCTCCAGGGCAGCACCTCCGTCCCTTAGATGGATAAAGCAGCCTCCATCCTCCCGAAACTTTGCTTCCCCGGTTGTTTGTACTCCCATCATTAGCAGTTGCCCATCAGAACGCCGCAAGGTCTCCACAGCCGATGACAGAAACACCTTCCACTCTCTCAGGTGGTGCTACAAAAGTGTCAACGCTCTGCCTAAGTCAGTTGTAAGCAAATCAAGTCAGTCAGTTTCTATCGCAAAAAACGCGCCTCCGTATGAACCGTACCAGCGGCGGTGTGTCCGAGTGCGGCGCGGGCTCGGGAGATGGCAGCACCGTCAGCTGGAACTGCGCCTGAGCAGTGCCCTGACTGCTGGAGGCCTGCACCTGGTACTGGCCGGAGTCTTCAGCTGCCAGCGGGCTCACGAACAGCACCCACTCCCCGCCGCTGTGGCGCTCTGGTCGGGACAGCGCACAGCGTCAGCGTTCAGCGTCTTCACTCAGAGCACAGCTCAGCGTTCAGAGTCTTCACTCAGCGCTCAGCGTCAGCGCACTCGGACGTGGAGCTGGTGGGTTCAGAAACGGTAACAACACAGTCTAGTGTAAACGGTACCGATACAGCAGGCCGCGTCAAGGGCTGTCATCATACGTTTTTACTTGGGCACTGTATCACCGCATATATCGGTGCTACAGGCGGATCCAGGGAGGAGGGGGAGGCAAACCGGGTAATATCCCCCAAAACCATCCGACTTTTGCTGATTTTTTTAAATCATTTTTTTCAGGATCTTGGATCCAATTCCCCCCCCTTCCAACCCTCAAACTGGATCCCACCCTGGTTGGCGCACCCTAAAGCGCACATAATCAAGCAGCGTTTCCTCACCTATTTAAAATGTTTATAACGATTAAAAACGTAATCACGTTGCGCCAACTGGTTTTCATATACAACAAGCACCTACAGACTAAATAATGGCTTTTCAACTGTTGCGGAGTTTATAACCCCAGTCACTGAGGTTTCTCACCAATGCTGGTTGTGGCCGAGCGCCGGAGAGGCCGGTCTCCTTTGAGGAAGGTCAGACGAGGCTTCCGGGAACCCAGCCGCCCGGACTAGCAGTCTGAGAGCTCCACCTGTCACCAACTGCTGGTGCGTGTCCGGCACCAGCGGCAGCGATGGTCGCTGCGGAGTTCGACCCGACGACAATACCTGGAATAGGAGAGAGAGAGAGAGAGAGAGAGAGAGAGAGAGAGAGAGAGATTGACATCATCAACTGCTACGGTGGTAATGCCATTTCAACCGCATCAAACATATTCTCGCAATAATCAGCTTGATATATGAAATATCTAAACATGGTAAGACAGCTGGCCATATAGAGCTTCCGGTGCGTACCTGGCGCGAAGCAGCCACGGAGGGGTGTGGCTTACCCTGAGGTTGAAGTGGTGCCAGGTCTCGGTGCCTGCCGCCACCACCAGGCAGGAGTAGCGGCCTCGATCGCGCCGGGCCGTCTCGTACAGGGTGAGATGGACGTGCTGCCGCTGCCGGTACATCTCCACCCGCGGCGAGGGCTCCAGCACGTCCCCTTCCCGCAACCAGTGCACCTCTGCTGACGGAGAACGTGCAGTCAGTGTAAGTCTGATGACGGAGAGCATACAGTCAGCGTACCTCTGATGACGGACAAGGAATAGTCGGTGTGTCTCTGACAACACTACTTTCGCACACTCCCGTGTTTCTTACTTCTGGAGTCTGGGAAAAATGTCAAGGCAAGACAAAAACAACTATCAAGTACAGTCGAACGCCGTTGATGGTAGCCCCAACATCAATGCCCCTTATTTTTCGAAAATCTCATCCAACCAAGGGATGACCTGAAAGCTATACAGTATATCTTTCTCAAAGACTATAGAGTGAGTTGGAGACTGACCGGCGGCCTCGACCACCGGCAGTCGGCACCGGAACTGGACGGCCGCGCCGGCCTGTGTCACCAGCTCGCTGCAGTTGGACAGACTGCCGCGGCGAGGCGCCACCAGGGCACCGCTTCCGAGGGCGCTGCTGCTGCTGCTGTCGTCCTTGCCGCCGCCGGCTCAGACACGAGCTGTGGCGCTTTTGTCGCCGACTGGGCCTTCTGCTCCAGCTGTGCAATACGCCTTTCCACCTGGAAACCACAAATTGACTGGCTTAATAAGATTTATTGAACTTAAAACGGAGTCCACAAACATGCAATTTCTAATAGATCTTAGAGTAAGACTCTTCGGAGTCGTAAAGTTAGGCCAAAAATTTCAATCCGTGAAGAAACTACGCCCTATTACACCGGTCTCGTTCGGGGAAGTTTCCATTGTGAGCCCATATCGTCCACATCCTCACCTGGGGGATTTCCGTGATGAGTCCACACCGCCAAGATACTTACCTGGGGGGGGGGTCGGGGATTTCCGTGACGAGTCCACATCGCCAAGATACTCACCTGGGGGAATTTCCGTGGCGAGTCCCATCGCCAAGATACTCACCTGGGGGATTTCCGTGGGGAATCCGCGCCGCCCAGAGACTTGGCAGCAGCGGCCGCCTTCAGGGCGCAGTGCTTTCGGTAAATCATCTCAGCCTCCGAGACAGGCTCCTGCGGCTCGGAGGCGGCGCTCGGCGGAACGGAGGCAGCCACGGAGGCGGGGTTGGAACCGGAGACCAGCGTCTCCGAGGAGGCGGAGACGACTCGGTGAGCGGCTGTTATCAGCTCCGAGGTTGTCTCCTCTCCCAGAAACCGGCTGCATGGCAGGCAGCTGCATGTCAGTCGAGACAAGAGCAGGGTTTACAAACGCAATGGGGGTGCTGCTCAAGCTATGGGAACAGAAATATGAGCCTTACCGAAGATGATACATTTCTATTAAATAATCTGACAGGATGTGTTTTGAATGGAAATATTGCATTCTAAATTTAGCCAACCGCTCGGTTACCCAAGGCATGAACTCCTCTCGCTCTCGCCCTCACCCTCGCCCTCGCCCTCGCCCTCACCCCTCACCCTCGCCCTCTCTCTCTCTCTCTCTCTCTCTCTCTCTCTCTCTCTCTCTCTCTCTCTCTCTCTCTCTCTCTCTCTCTCTCTCTCTCTCTCTCTCCTCACCTGTCGGCAGTGTCCACTCTGCCGGCCAGGTACCGGTCCCTGTCGGCGTGGCTGGCGGCGCGCAGGCGCTCGGTGACGTCAGGGAGGGGAGAGACGCCGCGCCACTCCTCCAGGCTGGAGTCGGAGCCCCGCTCAGAGAGCTCCGACAGCTCATCCACCTCACTGCGATAGAACAGAGCGCCCAGAGCTGTCAGGGGTCCTCACGGCGTGACGCAGAAAATAACGACGGCTGCGAGAGGGATTCACGAACAATTGGTATCTCTCGTTGGAAAGCCAGTGGAACGAATGAAGTGCATCGTAGAGAATGCCAGCTCTGACTGCACTACCCCACGGATACAAGCGTCATCTTTATCCATTCTTCGCTCGTTCGAGCAGTCGCATTGAACGATCCGAACAGCCATACAAGTAGGGTGTCAGGCTGCACCAGCTCGATTTATTGTATTCCTCACTACGATGGCTTCATAACGTTATGCACAGATATTAAAGGTGTGCTGTATCATCGAAAGTTGATAATAACATTTTTAGGAAAAACTTTACAATTTCTCCATTCAAAACCGTTTCAAAAGCAGTGGCAGACGTATTCCGGATGGCAGCTCTCGGCAGACTGTCAAGGTGTGACTAACGAACAGTCAGAAACAAAGTCCTACAAAGTCGTGTGAAACGGATATATGCAGAAATCATTAAATAACATACCTTCATTAGACGGTCACTTAAATGGCCTTGGTGTCTTGCCAAACCGCTTTGTGGCTGCCAAACCGCATCGAAACAAGCTGGGTCCGTGGCATAGCCCTCTGCCTACTCGATCGGAGGAAAGCAAAAAAACTTCACCCAGAAAATAGTCAGTAAAAGGAGAAAACAAACTCGATATCATAAGTTCGACCATTTCCCTTGCTTCACAAGCCTCCCTTCTGGATCCGTTTTGATCCGCCCCGTACCGAGATCCGACGGTGACGGCGACGCTGGGGTCACTGGGGTCAGGCACCAGCATCGGTACCGGGTCCTCCCCCAGCAGCCGGTTGTTCTGCGTCAGCCGCCGGCGCCGGAACAGCCAGTTCTCCTGCCAGGTACTGGTCTCTGGCTCATCGGCTGAGTCGGCTACGGAGGAGGCTGCCGAGGAGACCGCCGATAATGCTACAGAGGAGGCTGCCGAGAAGATCGCAATAAGAGGGCAGACAACAACACCACTGATAATGCTACAGAGGAGACTGCAATGAGAGGGCAGACAACAACACCTCTGATAATGCTACAGAGGAGGCTGCCGAGGAGACCGCAATGAGAGGGCAGACAACACCGCCGATAATGCTACAGAGGAGGCTGCCGAGGAGACCACCGATAATGCTACAGAGGAGGCTGCCGAGAAGATCGCAATAAGAGGGCAGACAACAACACCACTGATAATGCTACAGAGGAGACCGCAATGAGAGGGCAGACAACAACACCTCTGATAATGCTACAGAGGAGGCTGCCGAGGAGACCGCAATGAGAGGGCAGACAACAACACCACTGATAATGCTACAGAGGAGGCTGCCGAAGAGATTGCAATGAGAGGGCAGACAACACCTCTGATAATGCTACAGAGGAGGCTGCCGAGGAGACAACAATGAGAGGGCAGACAACAACACCACTGATAATGCTACAGAAGAGGCTGCCGGGGACGCAGTGGTGATGAGAGCAGTGAAAACAGCAGCACGTACAATACTACAAAGGATACTACATAGAATAGAGCACTGATGAGGGCACGTACAACAGTAACAGAGATAATGCTACAGAGGGTGCTACAAAGAACAGAGCAATGCTAAGAACGCACACAAGTGTTGCAGTAAGCACAACAATGATACAGACGAATAGCGCAGGCAGCAGAGGCTAAACGTTGCCAATAAAAACTGAGACGCCAAGCAAAAAAAAATAGAAAGAAACGCAGACAATAGCATAGACTGAGAACGCAGACCACACATACCCAGAACACACACAATCGAGAACAATGACAGGTAATACAAAAGCAAGACAATAATGACAATAAGAGCACAGACTGGAACTAGTCAAATGAAGTGTTTAAGGTCAAGCCCCAGAAGTTAGAGGCCGGCCGTCAATATTACACTGACCCGGGAGCAGCTTAGTACCTCAAACCCAAGAGACTTGCAAGCAGCTACCGGGCTACTTCTTCACAATAAATGTCCGAGGAAACCGTTCTAATTTATTAGCTCTCGTATTCCGGTACAATTGTGTTCAGTTCTCAGTACTCACAGTCCGGCAGACTGGTGCCCATCTCTGGAAAAGGCACCGACTGTCCGCCGTCGAAATTCAGGTCCGAGTAGGAGATGGAGGGTCCCGGAAGTACAACAGCGCCATCTGCGAGGAGGGGAGAGGGAGAGAGAGAGAGAAAGAGAGAGAAATTACAATGGGCACTGACCAGGCACTCCACCGTCTATCAAGAGTCGCGCCGCATTGACGCTGCGAAAGACGTGTTCTCGTGGATCTAAAGAACCGTTTGACAGAGATCTGCACGGGACAGGAAACGGGATGGTAATCAAGAAATGGGAAGGAATGGAAAGGAGTGAAAGTACATTTTCCAAGTATCTTTTGGAGTAGGACGAAACAGGACATTTTTGCAGAAAGTGGCACAAGGAAAGCGGAATGGGACGAGACGGGACCACTGGAACGGAGCAGGCCGAGCAGACTTAAAGTGGGACAGAACCGGACGGGCCGACTTACGATGGACAGAACCGGACGGGCCGACTTACGATGGACAGAACCGGACGGGCCGACTTACGAGGGACAGAACCGGACAGGCCGACTTACGATGGACAGAACCGGACGGGCAGACTTAAGAGAGACGAAACGGGGTGGATATTACAATGATAGCCATGCTAACCTCTAGTCTTCTACATTGGACCCTTAATGAGCTGAGCAAGCTGAGAACATAGTCGCAAAACCGATAAGAGCTTCAAAGTCTGGTACTATCTGTAACGACCGGGTGTGCGATTTTCCGGCGGTCAACTCACCCTCGCCTCCGTCTCCACAGCTGCTGGACTCGAGGGTGGAGGTCTGCGAGATCAGAGACGCTCTTCTGGGCCCCTCCGCCTCCAGCTCTTCACCCGCGCTCTCGTACGTCAGCACCTCCTCGTACTCCTCTTCAATCTGGTTCACAGCCCACTGGGCGTTAGCGAGGCATCAGGGATCAAGAGATCATGGCACTGCCAATGCTTATGGGTATTCTGTTAGAACGGTAACGAAAAGCCTAGGAAGCGTTGGTAAGATGTGAGGAATGTACACAGAACTATAGCGCTACCAAACATGTGTGAGCCTTTATTATTCCTCTCAAAAGAGTTGAGGCGTTCGAATGGAGCCAATGTCTCCGCAGTACTGGTTTTCTTACTATTTCCACTTCGAAACGTGCCACTTAAAAATGGTATTATAAACGTTTCAATTTCATTCCACTAAACTGGTGGTGAAAACTGAACAGCTTACCGTAATCTCCAGCATACCCGCTCCAGGGGAGTCCCGCTCCTGGTCGGAGTCCTCCGACTCGTTTTCTGGCTGAATGACGTCATCACTGGCCGTGGTGACGTCATCCGACTGTACGGCGGCATCGCAAAAGGCTGGAAGAGACGTACAACTGAGTTATACAATCAGGAACCGAGTCCAACTGCTGAAGATCACGATGTTTGAAAACGATCACAAATCATTAATTACAACACAACAAATATATGCATCTCAGTTGTCTCCCTTAAATCACATGCCTGTGTTGAAAACATCATCACCAGTGCACCAAAAATGTACGGCTGATCTGGCTGGGCATGCTTCTACTGTCTTTTTTCACCAATGAACGTGTACGGTACCAAGCTTATGACTATCACATAGCTTACCACCCACGCCTGAGAGCGTCAATGATGAACCCAGCTCGGAAAGTTGACGGGGGATGGCAAGGGCATCTCTCGGATTCGCTCATGCCTTTTATATTTATCTGGTTTATCTCTACATACCTGTTCCGTTAGGAGGCGCAGCTGTCGATCTGCGCGCCCTCTCCGCCAGCTGACTAAGCACAGCTGTGGCCAGGATCTCCTCGTACGTTTGCGAGTTGGGCTCCTCTGGGAATGCCTCAGCTGACGCCGCCGAGGTCAGTGAGCTCATCTCGCGCGACTCTTCACACTGAAAACACGTCACACACAAGTCAGTGAGCTCATCTCGCGCGACTCTTCACACTGACAACACGTCACACACAGGTCAGTGAGCTCATCTCGCGCGACTCTTCACACTGATAACACGTCACACACAAGTCAGTGAGCTCATCTCGCGTGACTCTTCACACTGACAACACGTCACACACAGGTCAGTGAGCTCATCTCGCGCGATTCTTCACACTGACAACACGTCACACACAAGTCAGTGAGCTCATCTCACGTGACTCTTCACACTGACAACACGTCACACACAAGTCAGTGAGCTCTTCTCGCGTGACTCTTCACACTGACAACACGTCACACACAGGTCAGTGAGCTCATCTCGCGTGACTCTTCACACTGATAACACGTCACACACAAGTCAGTGAGCTCATCTCGCGTGACTCCTCACACTGATAACACGTCACACACAAGTCAGTGAGCTCATCTCGCGCGACTCTCACACTGATAACACGTCATACACAAGTCAGTGAGCTCATCTCGCGCGACTCTCACACTGATAACACGTCACACACAAGTCAGTGAGCTCATCTCACGCGACTCTCACACTGACAACACGTCACACAGGTCAGTGAGCTCTTCTCGCGCGACTCTCACACTGACAACACGTCACACACAGGTCAGTGAGCTCATCTCGCGTGACTCTTCATACTGATAACACGTCATACACAGGTCAGTGAGCTCATCTCACGCGACTCTTCACACTGACAACACGTCACACAGGTCAGTGAGCTCATGTCGCGTGACTTCACACTGAAAACCCGTCACACACAGATCAGTGAGCTCATCTCGCGTGACTCTTCACACTGACAACACGTCACACACAAGTCAGTGAGCTCATCTCACGCGACTCTTCACACTGACAACAAGTCACACAGGTCGTACATTCTCCGACTCTCACTGACAACACGTCACACACAGGTCAGTGAGCTCATTTCACGCGACTCTCTACTGATAACACGTCACACAGAGGTCGTGAGCTCTCTCACGCGACTCTTCACTGACAACACGTCACACACAGGTCAGTGAGCTCATGTCGCGTGACTTCACACTGAAAACCCGTCACACACAGATCAGTGAGCTCATCTCGCGTGACTCTTCACACTGAAAACACGTCACACACAAGTCAGTGAGCTCATCTCGCGTGACTTCACACTGATAACACGTCACACAGAGGTGTGAGCTCATCTTGCGTGACTCTTCACACTGAAAACACGTCACACACAAGTCAGTGAGCTCATCTCGCGTGACTCTTCACACTGACAACACGTCACACAGAGGTAGTGAGCTCATCTCGCGTGACTCTTCACACTGAAAACACGTCACACACAGGTCAGTGAGCTCATCTCACGCGACTCTCACACTGATAACACGTCACACACAGGTCAGTGAGCTCATCTCACGCGACTCTCACACTGACAACACGTCACACGAGGTAGTGAGCTCATCTCGCGTGACTCTCCACTGAAAACACGTCACACACGGATCGTGAGCTCATCTCACGCGACTCTCACACTGACAACACGTCACACAGAGGTGTGGCTCATCTCGCGTGACTCTTCACACTGAAACACGTCCACGGTCAGTGCTTATCTCGCGACTCTTCACTGACAACACGTCACGCAAGTCAGTGAGCTCATCTCGCGCGACTCTCCACTGATAAACGTCACATACAAGTCAGTGAGCTCTTCTCGCGCGACTCTCACACTGATAACACGTCACACACAAGTCAGTGAGCTCATCTCACGCGACTCTTCACACTGACAACACGTCACACACAGGTCAGTGAGCTCATCTCATGTGACTCTTCACACTGACAACACGTCCCACACAGGTCAGTGAGCTCATCTCATGTGACTCTTCACACTGACAACACGTCCCACAGGTCAGTGAGCCCATCTGGTACTCACAGCACATCAAACACAGGCCAGCAGGCCTGTCTAACACGACTCTTTACACTGAGCGCATACATCACACGCAGGTCCGAACACGCACCATTACACAAGTCAGGATGCACACGCATCACAAACATCCCTTTTGGGAATCCCAGTTATTTTGCAAAATCTACATCACTAAAAAATGGCCGTTAAAATTCAGTAATAAAAGTAACGTGTGAAGGAGTTTTTTCATAAAGATAATGATGTGAGCTGAGTCAAATTCTATTTCGCTGCTTTTGGTTACAACTTTTTTACGCATCTTCGGAATATAAAATCTTCAGAAAATTTATTTAGCTTGACCCTTGGTCTGGTCTTATTCTAATTCCGGACCGGGGCCAAAAGTGGGCTCTGGGTCAGATCACGTGACGTACGCCGGTGACCTGCGGCCGGTCGTCCTCCGCAGCATGAGGCAGCTTCATGGCGGCTTGCTGGGCCTCCTGCAGGGCAGTCTTCAGCTCCGCCAGTGTGGTGGTTGGTGTCAGCGGCTCCTCCACCGGAAGGTCTGCGCATGCGCAAACAGCCGGTCATGGACGGCACCACAGCGGGGTTCCTTTCTATTGTGGGTGATGGGCTATTTTGTTGGCAGCTCTATGCACTTAAAGGGGTGGTCTGCACCACCTAGGAGCGTCTTTTGTTCATTTTTAGGGACATCATCCGGACAAAATTGTATGGCAATTCTTAATGGGTGGATGTTTCCAAAGAAGGATAGAGCAGCTTCTAGGGAGGAGCAGTGCTAGGGGAGCAGCTGCCTGAAGCTGAGCAGTCAAATAGTCTGACAGAGGTCTGGCGCTGGCAGTGGACATGCGGAAAACTATATAAGAGGCCAGAAAACAGGGAGCCCCTACCAGAGTCATCTACTAAATTCAATTTTCAGGCACCCGCACCGTAAAGTTCTTGTGTTTTAAAGGTGTTTAGGGCGCCCAGCGTCCACAGGGGACGGTTCCATAGACATCAGGGGGCACTCCCTTTCCCCCAGGTCCCCTCTCTCTGACTAAGCCTTGTAATACACCTTTTAGTTTAGGGTGAAGCTTTCGGGACCCGAAGTTAGACAACACTAAGATTAGGTATGTACAAGGGACATAGCTACCACATCTCTAAGGAGCTTGAGGGCGTGTCAGCTGCTATGGCTGTGAACCTTGTGTACCATATCTTCTAGAACCGTTACAAATACCTAAATAGACAAAGAGCTTACTCTTCTAATTATGTCTGATCTTTCTCTGCTTTGATCAAATTTTCTGACTTTACTGAATGCAGGTGCAGGAAGGCACATGTATAACTTTCCGACATCTTGCATTTCCATTCACAGGATCGTTCAGGGATCTGGTTCGTGGAAACATTTCCCATTTAATCATTTTCTTTCTATATTCCCCAAAGCAATGCCAGCTTATTCCGCACACAATCAAAATTTTCAAACGCACTATAGTATGTAATAAAAACAACTTATACACAAGTGAAAAAAACAGCATGAAGTAACAAGCATGCAACTTAACGGAACTTAACAGAAAGACAGAACCAAGGCGTAACAATAATAGGAAAAGAAGATAATTAGATCAGTTCACTGCCAGATCCAAGGGAATATGGGGCCATTCCCCGCAGGGGTAAACAAAATTCATTCAAACAGCACATTGTTCATCCATGAATCAAACTTCAGCTGCAAGCTAAAAAAATGTGCTAAGGGTCATCCTAGTTTCTTTCCAGATAACTCACAAATTTGTAAACCCAAAATTGTGCAGAATGGGACGAGAAGCATAACCATTTGTTATATATTACTGGATTTTGCAAGTAACCGCGTTCCTCCTCCATTATCAGTATTTTTTCACTCCAGGAAATTATGACGCACTCGACCACCACCCCGCCCCCCTAGCTTTCCAAAAAATCTTCCCAATCAGCCTCTCTCAAGCTCAAGCAAATCCCGGATCAACCAGTACCCGTTACTGAAAAGAAACCGAAGAAAACGTGGGTTGCCCAAACTCCGTCGGATTAAAGAAGGGACAGAGAAGAAGGTTTAACCGTTTTCCGGTAGCACCAAAGATGGGATGAAGAGTAGGCACAAACACAATGGTAACAAGCAGTCATTAGCATTAGTAAGTACCCAATAGCGCTCACTTTGAAGAGTCATGCAGAGGGCCTGAGTTAGACGCGAGAGGGCCGTCACCAGCTTGATGTGGTGCTGCCTGTACAGCACTGCATCTGCGAAGAGGTAGGTAATGAGAAAGAAATACAAGTGATAATTAACATGCCCGCGTACCAATTGCAGATGCAAAATACAGCCAGAAAATAGACAGTGTCTAGTTTTCGGCTGTAGGTATGTACTTTGTATCCAAAAGAAATATTGTCTAAGTTAATGAGAACTGTTCAAGCTTATTTTAATAACGTTATTGCGACAGACAATCCGAGTCATAAATACGGTAGATTATGCTGCCCAGTCAGCCATATTGGAAGGTACAGCCACTGCGCCCGCCATTTCGGTAGGTTGAGCCAAGACAACTTTGGTACTCTTGGTAAAGCCGCCTCATCATCGGTGAGCTTTGAATATCGTTCGGGAAGAAAGATATATTGACACATAGGTGAAAGTTTTTTTAGCGATTTTTAAATAAAATGTGTACTTTTTGACAGAGCTGCCCCATTCAGAAGGAACACTTCAGCGGTGACGATACTCGCGACGATGCCATCCCAATTTCCGGCATTGGTGCACCTTCCAGTGGGATTTCGACCCACATATATTTTTCTCGGTTTACTTTTATCTTCGAGCAGCACTGATGCACGGATTTATCTTTTTCTAATCAAAACCACGCTAGACCAGATCAATGTTTCCAGTTGTTTGGGCAGTGGATGCAGTAAAGTAAAATGGCTTCTATCATAAGCATTAGCCCTAGTATCTATTAAGGTTTCCGCCACATTCACACTTGCAGGGAGTTGTTGCGAAACCCTTCGTATTTCGTCTTGGAGTGACGCAAAGCTTCGGCGCAAAAATAAGAGTGTTGCCTTCGACTAGAGCTTTGTGATTGACGCTAACTCTTATGAATTTTGGTTATCAGGCCAGCTTGGTGCGGTCGGATGCCTCATTGTTTCGTTTAAATGGACGATGGCCATATAGCTAAGAATGATAGGCACAGAACAGAGAGCATAATTATTGAGCCACCAGAGTTATGACAAGCATATGTAATTCGACTCGTACGCCAGGCAGCCAGGTCGCTCAGATATAACGGTAGCCTGCGAGGTGGGGTCAAAGGTCGCAGACGGCCAAAGTTCAAGATTTTTCAAATATCTAGCTTGCAATTTTAGATTGAAATTCTGAGCGCTGATTTCGAATCAAGCACTAAATTAAAAAAGAACCTTGTCTACAGTAGAACAATACATATTTCAATGGTCATGTTCAAAATTCACTAATCGATAGCAGCACACGATGATATATAATACAATGCTATGTTATGTTATATTATGTTATAATTATATTATATTATGATAATAAATGATATTATAAGACACTAGGAGCAGATCGCTTTGAAAGGCAGGCCAGCTCGCAAGCAGAAAATATATTTGGACTTTGTTTATTGAGTACCCTGAAAGCCTTCAGACCCAAGCATCGGCTAAAAATAACATATTTTGACTCCCGCGGGGAAGCGTCAAACCTTCTTTCAAATTCCTTTACAACCAATAAAAATCCAGCTCAAAGTTGATTCCGCTGTTGCCATGACAGTGCACCTCAGACATAAAAACTTTATCGTATAGAGAGTAGCTGACTTGAGCGCACCTCCCCTCCCCACGGACCAGTTCACTGGCGTGCTCGCTGTTCTTGGATGGCTTCTTCGCGTGGGAGTTTGGCATGAAGCCATAAGGCGGGCAGAATGTGCCTCAACGCAGACAAGCCCAGAAGGTCATACTCTGTTTATGAAATCGAGGGACTAGATGAGACAAATAGGAATATGCTACAGGTAAATTTTAAAAAGTGATTGTCCAGCAAAATGAGTCCAGCAGAAGTTGGCACATACATATACGAAGCGTCACTAAGGGCAACCCCGTTATAGGAGTCAAAATAGGGAAGAAGGAGAGGACGCGCCTCCACATTCGATACAGCAGAGGGACGTTCTCAAAATTACAACACAATGCTGAATGTTTACCCCTCTCGCCAGCAGTCAAGGCGGAGCTACGCGGATGTTTCGAATATTTCGAGCCTCGTAAATATGGCATGCCACGTTCCAGAGGCTGGCCACCCTATCCTTACCTGCCGGCGAGGGCTGGATGCTAGCGCCCTGGATCGACTCTCCCAGCAGGGTCTCCACCACATTCTCCAGGTTACCTCTGACCTCTGAGGTTACACTGCTGACGTCAAGGCCGGCAACATCTGCGGCAGCAACGGGGGCGGGCTGATAGTGCCGGCAATGACCCGACTCAGTGATCCGATAATCAGACAATGATTCGACACAATGATCCGATAATCAGACAATGACCCGACTCAGTGATCCGACAGTCAGACAATGATTCGACTCAATGATCCGACAGACAAAGAATGATGCGACTCAATGATCCGACAGACAGACCACGATCTGACTCAATGATCCGACAAACAGACAATGCTCTGACTCAATGATCCGGCAGACAAACAATGATCCCACTCGATGACCCGACAGACAGACGATAGCCCGACCCAATTGTCCGACAAACAGACAATGATCCGACACAGACGATGATCCGAGTTAAAGCAGAGATTCATCCATCCATCCATCCATCCATCCATCCATCCATCCATCCATCCATCCATCCATCCATCCATCCATCCATCCATCCATCCATCCATCCATCCATCCATCCATCCATCCATCCATCCATCCATCCATCCATCCATCCATCCATACATCCATCCATCCATCCATTCATCCATCCATCCATCCACCCATACATCCATCCATCCATCCATCCATCCATCCATCCATCCATCCATTCATCCATCCATCCACAGATCCATGAGTTAAAGCTGAGTTAAAGCTCACTCTTGTAAGCGCAAGAGTGAGCGCTGGTTCCTGAGTGAGCTCCTGGTGTCAGATCCTTATGCTTATTCGAGGAAAAATAATGATTGGAGATGGGATAGGCTGCCATGATGATCGACAGTCTAACCGTGCCGGCTTTGTACACATTACTGAAATAGCGGGAGCATTCAGACACATGAACACATTTACATAACATCCATTTAAGTTGCCCTACCGATGGTATGTCCAAGAAGTTTTACATATTACAATGACGACACGGTACATGACTTCAAGCTCATGTACTGCCAAGCTTTAAAAAGCAGCAATTATGAAGAGGTGAACGACCTATGATGTGCACGGCAGAACAAAAAGACTGCGTTGCACATACTGCAACTTACCTATGACAGGAAAGGGCAGGGTTAGGGCGGGGCATGTTACTCCTTGTGAGTAACGGCACTCCACACAACACTGGTGACTAAATCATAACCCACTTACAGCAAAGACAAGCCGTCTCAAAATGTTAAACCTTCTTAGTAAATATGCCATACTGAACAGGCCAGGATTCCTCCAGGCTCACTGTCATATCTCTAAGCAATACGTTTTTCCAAGTCCGATTATAAACCGGAGATTGTGTCACGTGGGGTCAGCTTGGGACACACCGGGCAGTAATCGGAGACAAGTAACAGTTCATACCGTTGGGTTTGTCCCACGTGGGGTTACCTTGGGACACACAGGGCAGTCAGTGATTGGAGACAAGTAACAGTTCCTACCGGTGGGTTTGTGTCGCGTGGAGCCGTCTTGGGACACAGAGGGGTCGTAACCGGAGTCATCCTCGCTGTCCGCTGAAACAAGAAATCACCGTCAGAAAGGTGTTTCTAAATAAAACATCATAGGATCAGACGACATGGCAGACTGCCGCAGGCTGTCATCCTTACACAAAGAGATACTAAGAACATTCATGCCGTTTACTTCCATTTTTAATGCAATAAGCATTGCTTTGATTCACGTGAGCTGATCCTCTGAAACCTCGGAATTAAATTGAAACTGGAATTGAATTGAAGCATGGCAATGGAAAAACACAGGATCGGTGTGTAGGGACATAATATTGTACAAAAAGGAAAAGAAGGCGGTTAAGCATCAAACACATCTTCCCAGTTCTGGGAAGATGACTAAGTCGATCGATAGAATGACTAAGTCTATAAGATAGACTTCTAAGTCTGTCTGATGCTGGTGGTGGTGCCTATCATTGTTTTTCGTCCTAATTCTAGGCCGGCAGCACAAAAGCAACTCATGCAAAGGCGAAATTCTCCAAAGAACCCACCATCTGATAAAACGGGGATACATGGGGCAATGGTGGAGCGCATGCCTCTGATCTGCAAATCCCTGGTTCAAAACCCGGAAGGTTCTCTGGATAAGTATAACCGGCAAAAAAACATCTAAATGGGATGAAGCTTTAGCGGTTGGTGCTTCGTTAAACAGGGGTCGAAAAACCTACCATTTTGCGATTCTAAGTGGTGAGAGCCCAAGCTGGGCAAGGTGACAAAAATTAGCCGACATGTTTCCTCCACACATATAGAAGAACAAATCACCGAAATTGGCACCTGTAATTTGAGCTAATAATGTCTTTCAACAACTAGGCTGGGTGTTCCAGGATTGCCTATTAGTATCTACTAACACAAAACGTGTCGCAGTTGGCTGCCTGGTTTGGTGACACATTTATGGTTTGATATTTTCATGGTGAGACACTGAACACTTCTTGGCCCCTGGTCGTTAAACCCCAATAACTACCCGATAAAAAACACCCGACCCATACATCATCCTTTGCTGTTTACAATACGACATACCTTCAATCGTGTTCTATATGTTCCAGATGATGATTGGCATTTAATGGATTTTTTCCATATTCCACCTATCCTATCAGGCAAAACCCCCAGCAGAGGCAACCAACCCCAAATACACGAACTCCTTGTGGGATGCTTTAATCAACCAACTTTGTGCATTTGCAGCCTTCCGTCTGCGTTTATCCTGCACGTCAAACAACACTGCTAAGACCGCGCCAACCTCCACCAACAGCACCAGACAGCGGCGTATGGCAGAACCGGGTTCAACACTCTCCACGGGACCAACGTTTTCCGGTCGGAGCGCGCGCTGCAGTGTTCGGGAGATGACAGGCGAGGGACCATCACTCCACCAGCTGACGCAGCTCTGGGACGCTGGGCCGCCGGAACAGCTACCAGCCCGCCCAAACAGCTCAGTGGGCGGTTATGAACCTCCCCGACTGATGAGCCAGGGGACGCAAGAACGCCGTCACACTTGCTCACGCGTCCAGGGCGGTGATATTGAGGTAGCAGCGAGTACAAATCCAGAAGCTACGTAGCAGTCCTCAATAACGAATCCGGGGCCGCCTTCACTGTGACATCACTGGCGATGAAATTTTAATTTTTGCATATGGTGATATGTTAAATTCGATCAAATTCACGCATCCTTGACAGGTACAATATGCATTAAGGGATTTAAATTTTGTCATTAAAAATCTTACATTGAGTTTGTTTTCAGTTTAGAATCAGTTCGATCAAAAATATATCGTTCCAACTAATCACAAATATGTGCCCTTAAATTGCGCTCTGCTAAGCTTCGTAAAGGATATTGCAGATATGTCTCTGCCAAATTGTGTGACGTCCACTTGGCTATATTACATTGCTCTGCTGTAGGTGATGACTACGTCAATCTACAGGCAAACACTAATGAGTGATGTTGGGAAGGAGGATAAGCTTTGATCACAAAACTGCATGTAGTACCTACTTCCATTCAGAAGCAAATTTTACCTCAGCAGAATCACTTCTTCAAGACCGAAATCCAATGTTATGGGCTTCCACCTCAACTCGACCCGCCATGTTGCTTATATATGTGTAATCTGTTTCAGGTAGAATGTTTCTGGAGTCTGCTTTGAATGAGTCACAGGCTCGCTTTCCTACTCGTTGACATTTAGGTTGGCAAGTTTAGCCGATTATTTTTCAACGCTGTATTTCTAGACTTGAAAGGACTTACTGCGTGAGCGCACTCATGGAAGTTTTCATCCAGCCGCCGTTTCTTGTGTGGCGATTAGATGTGTGAAGTATTTCTATAACCGGTGAACAGGCTTTGCGAAATTCTTGAAATGTAAGTTTTATAACTTTAAGATCAATGAGAGAACAAGTCCGAAAAGAGCAGAAATTACTTTTCTACTTCTTCAAATGTTTGTTGTGTCCAAATACCGAATCCATTATTCTCACACAAAAACAAACACAAAACTTGCCTGCAAACTGTCAAACTAGCCTGAACCCATAGCAGAATCTAGGGGCAAAGAACGGCACTTGCTCTCCTCCCGATCGACCCTCGGTGCCCCCTGCAATGTCACTTCTGATTCTCCCACCCCCTTCCTCGGGTACGAGTATCGGTGCCCCCGCGATGGCAATTGGCACCCACCTGATATGTTTTTCCACCCAAAAGTAGCGTGCCCTGGTCCGAATCCCCCTCCCCCACCCTTGATCGGAGATCCTGGGTCTGCCTATTCTTGAATCCATGGTTTAGTTACTCCTTGTGGTATGCTTTAATGTACCGCTGCAGCCTTGCGTGCAAGTTCCAACGCAAAAGAAAGTGCATTCAAAGATACGGTTAGCCGGTAATGAAGGCTATCTCTACAATCTACGCGGCGGAACCACGCTGCATATCGCATCAACTCCACTTTTTTGCGCAGGAGCATATAGAGCAGGTTCACCATTGAGCGTATTCATTTATTTATTTCACTACATCCGGCCGCTCCACGAAATACATGTGGCTATTCTTAGCCTGGAACGCATGGGTAAATGAATCTTCAGCTTGATCAAAGGATCAAGGTACAATTCTGTGTAAGGATCTGTATAAGAAAAAAATTCAAAGAAATTGTCTTCATTTTGCACCTGACCACGACGATTGTCTCTCCTGCGTATAAGCGGAGCAAGAGGGGCAAGGGGGCCACTTTCACACCCCCAAATAGCCTCGGAGCCCATTGAAATGGTCACAGCGCCATCCTAGAAAGGCCGATGGCGCCCCTTGAAATGTCGCTCCCCCAAGATGCGAGGATCGGCGCCCCTGCGATACCAGTCTGTGAGCACCTCAAAGATATTTCCGTCTAAAAGGGGCGGCCCCTGATCCGGATGGCACCCCTCCGACCATATATCCCCCCCCCCTCCACTCCGCATCCGAGATCTTAGATCAGCCTGGGATTCTGTGTTCATTAAGGACTAACCGAATGGTGTGTGCCTATCATACATTTCGAAAAACTACCCTTTATTATCATCGAAATCATGTGACTTCCAGCCATACCCGCAAACATAAACATTCCTGTGTTTCTTTGATAGCATGTTCCCCGCGCACTGAAACGTGTTTTCAGTCCCGTCCAACACACAGTGGAAGTTTAGACGCGTACGCACATGCGCGTCATTTAAAATGAACGGCAGTTTTCATCGCCACTCATCCGGAACTTGGCGACTGAATGATTCCGAACTGCCCTGCCAGCATTATCAGCGGAACTGATCCGATTTCTCAGAACCAGTGAAATTGAAAGCTTTTGGTGACAACAGACGAGATGGGCTCAGGTTAGAAGAGGTTGAGAAATGCGTTTGTGAATGCGTTACGTTACACATTACGTTACAATAACGTTAGAATTTTTAGATAACTTAATTTTGTGTGTGTTATTTTTTTGCGTTTCCAACTGGGCTTACCCCCAAGATAGATAACTTAAGTAATTTGAATGGTGTTTCATATATATTTTGTATATTTGAACCCCAAATGAAGCTATAAAAGCAAAGCGTTAACCTAATTAGTGAAATACATGGTAAAGTAATCGAACAACTCTGGTGAAATTTAGCCTTCACACACGAATATCTCAACACCGCCGCCCGAGAAAGCAATGATTGTAATTCGTACGTAAGTGCAATTTCATTGAAGACTACTGATCTTGAATGAAATGGGTATTCATCAATGCCAATTTCGGAGTCAATTAAAACAAATACAGATTTCAGGGCAGCAACGACGAGCAAGGGCTGTGTCTCACCGACATTTTCTGAACTTTTTTTGCAATAGTCATAATTGAGTTTCATTCGAGGCAGAAAACTCTGTTATTTATCCTGGTTGGCTGATCCGCTAAGAACTGGAATTATTTCCAGCAACTTTCAACTCATATCTATAGCCTTTTAGTAATACTAACTTCTTTGGCGGCAAATCGACAAACTAATTGTCATAATCATCTAGCGTCGCCATTTCTTTCCCCATTGGTTGGGATCCCAGGGAACCTGATTTTTCCATGCCCGGGAAGCCCGCCAGACCTTGAACCCATGCCAGCCGTAGCGAAAGCCGACACGCTAACCACTACCCAACCGCACCACCTATTGTCTCCCGGTGCCATCCATCTATTCTGCTCTACCGTCTACTTTTACTGTCCACACAAGGGAAAACATGCTAAATTCCAGATAATTCGGTCTCAAAACTCTTGGTCAGGTTTTCGGCCAACGGTCACGCCTCACGCAGTGTTAATTCCAGTTTTATGGGAGCGTTCGCAAAACTGGAAAAGAAAGCAGCGCGGCAATTCGACCGTGACAAATGGTTCTTTTATTGGTTGGTGTGGCGATTGTTTTAGCACTCAAGTCAGCGGCGGCCGTCCCGGTGCCTGGGATCTCTACAGCTGTCATCTCGATAGAAAAGCCGCAGCCCTAGTAATTATAGGGAAACGGCGGCCCATGAGACGGGTCGCCGCTCATCATAGAGAAAACCCGCCTCTCAGGTATGTTTTACGGAGACCAGTCTAGCTGAGGAATCTGATCGCTAAGATACCTAATCGTAGAACAATTCTTGGGAAAGAACCTTTTGAATTATAAATTTCAGCTGAAATATGACTTGACAATCTAGTTTCGTGCGACAGGAGAATATGTTTGCATGTTCGCTGTACATACATACTTGAACCTTCAGTGAGCCTCCCTTAATAGCCTCAAACGCCTCCACAAGACAAGCGAAGTGGAGACACAACAAAGACTGATTTGCTGATATCGAGCACATTTCAGGGGATGACGGTGTGGTAGTAAATATTTACATAATCAGCAATTCAATTAACAATCAGAATCATCTACGTCAGAGATTTCGTCTAACATAGTACGGAATGAATGATGAATGTTAAAAATGAATGTTCTTTCTTCCATAAGTGTCCGTTCTTACATAACATGTTCATTGATTCATAGTATATGAGCAACACAGTTTCAGGGGCGTAGCCAAGGGGGGCGGCAGGAACAGCCGCCCCTCCCTGAGGGGCCCAAAGGGCCCCCTGAGGACACGAGCCGCGCTTCGCGCGGCTCGCCCGCACTATGCTCTGTGGCCAAATTTGGCATTTTATACTAGACAGGGCTCTCTTAAGCCCTCTTCAGCACTTAACAAAGGAGGGCCCTTTTTACCCATCAGGGCCTTTTTGGTGCTGTCGCAGGGGGCCTTTTCGGGGTGCCACCCCTTCCTGAGCGAAATCCTGGCTACGCCCCTGCACAGTTTTGCCTCCAATAAAGCTTAAGATAATCATGTGATTTATAAAAACCACTTGAAATGAGTTTAGTACTATCATGGTGTGGATGGACTGTTAATGTGTAACCATTCATTATAGATATACCTTCATAAATGACACATCCATGGAATTTTAGCTAAGTCGCAAATAACGTGTCGAAAATCCCTGATTTCACATAAGCTTCCTTAAGAAATCACATTTTACATAAAAACAGCGTTTCGTAAGCGTCCTACTTTTTAAGCGCACCTATATTTGTTACTCAGCCCAGCCTACCTATGGGCGTAACAATTGGTGGCGGATGCGTAGACTGCGGGACGGAGGAACTCGGGCTCGAAGGGGTCAACACCTGCTCTAAATACACGCTGCTTCTCAGCAAATTATAAGGTCTGGGGCACATTTCCAGTCTGACGTTTTTTTAATGTTTTATCACCTGGTTATCTCAGTTTCAATCCTATTATAAAGCTGTCGCATTCCCTTTGAAGTAGATACAAGGGGGCTAGGGGGCTCATACCCCCTCGAAACGTCAGAGTTACGACGGGGAGGCTCGAGCCCCTAGCCCCCCTAATTACGTCCGGGATCCGCCACTGCTTTAAAGGGGGCGCGGTAGTGGTGTGGTCAGCGAGCTGGCTTCCATTCAGTCGACCCGGGTTCAAGGCCCGGCGGCTTCCCTGAACATGGAGCAAGCTGGCTCCCGAGAAAACCTTCCAACAGGGAAAGTCGGCGACGCCGTATGACCCTGGCAGTTGGTGTGTCGATAGGCCCCAAAAATTATTATTATTATTGCTGCTTTGAAGGTTCGTGTATTAGAGAGAGCTTCCGAGGCAGTTTATCTATATTACACATTTATAGCACTCAGCCAAGTCCACGCTGGCCAGAGAAAAGTCCCCATTACCCTCCCCCAAAAAAGCATGCATTCCCGTAGCACATATATAGACCAAACAATATCAAAAAGCTGAAAACTCTAAAAAATAATAATAATAAAGACCTGATGCCTCCTGGTTAACATAATTCCGGACTTGAGACCTGAACCACCCTGGTGTATTTCGAAAGTCATCAGCAAGAGGGCAGGCAAAAGTAGGTACAATTGTTTAAGTCTTAAAGTAAGCAGCAGAGCTCCCCTCGCCTGCCGTCTCTTCTGCAAGATATATGCGATTGCCTTTCATAATTATATTCGCTTTTGTAATTTGTGTGCGAAACAAATATCATATTGAAATCATCCTCCTTGCTAAGATTGGGTTTTTAAACCCACGAGAAATTCATCAGAACACTATACAGATATATGTTTGCCAATCTGGTGCAATCTACGGTCCAATCTACGCCAAATCTGCGCCAATCTACGGTCCAAAAGCGACTGTCTTTTGTAATTATATTCGCTTTTGTAATTTGTGTGCGAAAAAATATCATACTGAAATCATCCTCCTTGCTAAGATTGGGTTTTTAAACCCACGAGAAATTCATCAGAACTCTGTAGAGATTATATGTTTGCCAATCATATGAACTTATGCTAGGTTTCATCCCGTATTTCCAGATGCGTCTCGGCAGTCCCACCCCGAAAGGTCATCAAGATCAGCTCGGGTTTCAATTTAGACCTCCCTCTAACATCCCCAAGCATACTGTTAGTCTGGGGCGACCACTTCATCACAACATCCTGTTCGTTTGGCTTACGATTTGGTGGATGTGATCGACGAATGCTAATTTGGATGTCGGGGCGGCAGATCAAGGCTTTACGTTCGTTCGCCGATCTCCGCCCAAAGGTCTCGGATACCCTGAGCGAACCGAGAGACCTCCTCAACAATGGGATGCAAGCACAGCTTGGTACGTGTCAGAAATGTTTGATGGGGGAGCTGGGAAACCTAGAAACTGTTAAGTAATGCCAGATTTCTTGTCACCCCTTAAACAACAACATTGCATATCATGCTTGCCAAGCAAGTGTCCTTGACACCCATGATCTATATTACCCTGGCATGATCTAGATTAAGCATATTATTATGAATTGAAAAACATGGTAATGGTGGGCGCGTATTGCCCAGTTGCTGAAAGCGCCCTAAAACACCAATACACACACACGCAGATCAAGGCTTTACCCGGGATGATGCCCGTGTGCCACCACCGGTCCGCGGCGTAACCAAATTCATATTACTATTTGACAGACAACTGAACAAATGAAACGCCGAAATGTAACCAGTCGCGCATTTTGTTGGCTCTTCGCATTTTTAGTTAAACCTTTCAACACGTAATATTTTCTTACGAATCAGAAACACAGCAAACGAGTTAATTCACTGACTGCACATAATCAAACAAGATGTAATGTCTTATCATTTAAGTCCATTCTAAAAAATGAGGCGCTACAAAAATCCGAATTTATTCTCAACTGCTTTGTTTGCTTTTCTCTAGTATTCTTCCGTGTTGAGACACCATACACTCCCAGCGGTTCACTTCTTCGGCAGCTACGCTGGTCCGGGTGATCGCAGTTCACCTTTTGGCGGGTCCGAGCGGCATTTGCATCCACGAAATAGCCTCCGGGCAAACGCCACATTGACTGATTGGTTCAGAGTCGCCGCACCCTCGGGCTCGACACGAACAATGATCCGTTGGGCTAAAAACCGCGGGGTGAATGCCCTGCTCCATGCTCGTGAGTCAGTGTTGGGATTCGCCGTTTTCGAGTGTGTGCCACAGATATTACCTCGTCTCACAAAGTTTCATGGCTGTCTCATTATTTGATTAGCGAGGACGATAAGTCGCGGTAAGATGATATTTACTCGAATACAATTCGTAGTTCAACCAGCGACGGATTCAGGACTTCATTTCGGGAGAGGCTTTCATCCAACTTATATTTTCACAGTAGCCCTATATAATCGACTGAACAAACTGCATGATATTTTATTGACGATGTGCAAATATTGAATACCGCACACAACTAGTAAAAAATGATAATCTTTAATAAGCAATTGAGCCCGGGGATCTTCTCAAATATTCGGGCTAATGGCGGCGACGGTATCAGGCCAACTTTGAGAGCGACGCCAAAAATACACCCGTCCAAATATTCGATCAGTAGAACATTTCGATTTTGCATAACTGAAGGACAGTGAAAGTAGATATATATATATATATATATATATATATATATATATATATATATATAAATGGGCGTTAAGCGGACTTACCATGTTGGCGCTGTGCTAATCACTAATGCCATAATCTTTAATTCACTAATCTGCCAATTTGTCGTTGGTCCACCACTTATCGAATTAAATATTTATCCTGTCTTAGATATAGAATGCACAACTCTGGTTGAACTCTGTAGGTTAAACTCTGGTTAATATGTAACACGTATTCTAAATTCCATCCACAAATGAAGTTAAAATTATTTATCCCTGTGTATCAAACTCAGCTAAGACAATGCGTTCCTTTTTGGCAACCAAGTACCTGTCTGCACTTCACACTGTCCACGTGCACACTTCGCGCAGAGCCTGCGGCGCTTAGTGGACGCCGGGGTCACGACACAGCCGTCAAGGTCAAGGTCACCCGGCAACAGCCCTCAGGCGGTCTGACCGCCCCTGGTGCATAGATCTAAACAAGGATGGGAAGACGGCGCGCAAAAACAATGTCTAATTTTCAAACAATTTCTATTGAGGAGAGAATTTGATGGAAACTGCGCAACTTCTTCGTAGCTTTTAAAGATCAAATCGTGTTAGTGCCAAGACTCATCTCATCGCACAAAAGACAGGGTGGCCAAGCACCGCATCAGAGGAATACTACCGGAGCCTACTATTTACTAGTGTATTGGTCTACAACGTACCAGACAGGTGGCGTGGGATAAGCAAAAAATAATAATCGCGTGTCTCAGACTTAAACACGACCAAATATTTTGGCCGGTCTGAGCAGGAGCCATTTAAAGTGTTAATTTCCCTTAGAACATAGGACAGATTATTCCTTATCATGCTGGACTATCCTGACTGACGGGCTACTGGGGATACCAGTTTTCCTTCAGATGAAGGCCCTCTCGTCCTGATTTATTTTTTTCAGTTTGAGGTTAGCAATTGGGGACAATTTAACATTGCAAATTCCTCAAATTCTGACAAAGTGGTGACAACCAAATTGCTCCACTGTACCTTCACAATGCACATCTTGGTTAAGCAAAAAATTGGCAGGAAATGCCGTTTCCCAGGACACAAAATAAAACATTTATTTCAGATTTCAGACATTAACGCTTAAAAGGGTCCATGCAAAATCAATAAAAAGTACGAGAGATAACATTTGCATTGGTTTTTTGTTTCAGCAAGAACAAAATGCGTTCAAATAGAAAAAAGTGATTTACATTTTCGAACTAGGGTGATTTAGCACAGGATTCTCCAGCCTCCCCTCATTCCAGAAGCAGCATTTTCCTCATACTGCCATAGATTGCGATATTCTTAGACTTTCTGACAAATAAAGCTAATGGAAAAGTCTAGGTTACTGCATGTGGATGGCGTTGTCAATGAGCTATTCTACAGCATAAATAAGCAACAACAAAATGGGATTCAAGTTTTTTTCTTTCCTTGGAATTTTAAGCGTCTGATTACCGCTCCTGGCCCTTGTCCGAAATTCTCAGGGATAACAATTATTTAGGAAGGACGAATGTTGCGATTAAAACTGATTTTACGGAATTTATCAGATCGAGAAATCGAAAGATCCTTGCATCCATGAAAACATCAAACAAAACGGCAACAACAACTGATACAAGTTTCACAGATCGTTCGGTAAAATCAGTAATTCAGCACACAAAAACCAACAACGTCAGGTGCAACGGGTTAACATTAACCCCAGCCGGATGCACCCACCGATGGCTGTGACCAGGAGCCTGAGGTTGCAGCGCACCAGCAGCAGCGACAGCAGGAAGCAGAGGCTGACCACGCCGCAGACCAGCGCCGGCACCATCGCCACCACCACCATCACTCGTCCAAAACCAACGTCCGCGCGACGGCTCAGCGGCCTCCAGCTTCGCGAGGTTCACCAAAGAGATGGAGGAAGCTGTGCGTGAGTTTCGAGCTTCCTGATGTAGATCCAGTGCCTTCCACAACTTCGTTCATTGTAGTACGCCAAACCTTGGCGTGTGCACCAGGCTCTAGATATCACCTCACAGCGCGCACTCACTGATTCTCAGTCTCTGTCAGGATTCCTTTCTCACAGCCTGCGACTGTTTTGCCGACATGTAATCAGCAAGCTGATAAATTCAACGGCACACTCAGCCCCTCCACGAGCTCGGCTGACCTGCCCGTATACCGTCCGAGCAGAGATGACAGCCGACTGGGCGCCGTCGCGCCGCGCGCGGCACTCTCGTTAGAAGGGTGGAATGCCGGCTCGTTTCTCCGCGTTCGTGAGAGCTCTGTCCGGGCACGCGCACTCCGTGGACGTCTGATCTACCGGTCGGGCTGCGACGGGCGTGACCGGACCTGCCACGTGACTGACGACGCCCGGGAGAGATTCCCGCCTCCGGCGCCGCCGCCGACGCCGACGACGGCTGAGAGGCGTGCGCAGAATATCGTCCCGCTGCGGGTCAGCGTCGGGTCACCCCCGTGTCACTGACACCACAAACCGGCAAACGTGCTGGCGATGGCCTAATATGTTTGAACTTTCATCTGGGCGTCACGTAGCCTATCAATTACCTCTGTGAAGCGACGGAGAAAATTATACAGAGCGACCCTCCGCCCCGACGTATAGTTTCAATTTATGACCCCATATTCTACGACAGAGAAAAGTGGAATCTGTTCTAGAGATCTCCAAAACACGGACGAATCCACTCCATTATGACAGAAAATGGTACCCTAGCATCTTCCCGGCTAAAATGCCTATTCAATCTCACGACCATCGCCGCACCTACAACGCTTCAAAAGCCATCAGACGTAAATTTGGGCATGATTATCAAAAGCGCACTGTTTTTTATCGCATGGTGGGGAACCGGTCAACTTCGAGTCCATGCATAAGCCAGTGTTTAGGGTTTTGTTCCTACGTAGGTATAAGATGGCTTGGATTCCAGTTGTTCCGCCCGGAACCGTATAAGGTACCTAGTTGATTCCGTTACGACCCCGACCCCACTACCCTTGATAATAACGCCCTGGAGACACGCTAAATTGCTTAGTCAGGGACCCCAGCGGTTGCAATGTACTGCATGTTCCAGTGGCTTTAACCGAGTTGCTGCTGTCGCAACAGTGGGCGGTGACAACCATGCAGAGCGGCGTCGCGACTGACACAGATGACGTGAACGTCATCGCGGCATGTGTTAGTGATGTGACATCACACTTTCACCGGGTCCGAACTGTTACCGCAGTTTGTCGCGCCGCGAGACAACAATGGCGCGGCTGTCTCGCCGAGGGGTACATCTGCGACGCGGAAACACCGCCTGGCGATATGGCCACCGCTGTCATCGCCTCCGACTACTTGCAAGACGCGACACTGTCAAATGCTGGATTAACCCTCGCCCCACCGGGGGCCATCGATGGCCCCCTAAGGTTTTTCCGGGATAGCAGAAAACGACGAGGCGCAGCACCACGGTTGAGGGCTCTACCTCTCACTGCATCATTTTCCCATCATCCCTGAAATTTTGACCCCAGGTCACCTAAGGTCAGGTCACCAGACGAGGTCAACCAAGGTCACCTCACTTCACCTTTAGGCTCTGTAGAGCTACATTTCAAAGTCGATCAATTTGAAACTTCCTACACTTCATGACCCCTCCAGGGTCTACAAGGTGTATATCCGGGATTTTTCGATTTCGTGCCCTGAGGTCAGGTCACGAGGCGACCTCTCCCATTGGAAAAGCATGGGGAAAAGCTATTTCATGATATAAAGCCACAAAAATGATTGCAAATACTCAGACTGCTCAGAACAACGTTTTTGGACACCCTTTCACGGATCCCAGGGGTCATATTTGCCTTTGACTTTTCCAAGGTCATCCGAGGTCACCTGAGGTCAAAACAGTATTTTGGCAATAACTTTTGACCTAATTGAGCTAGAGCGGTGAAACAAACACCATCGTGTTTGTCTTGTCACTGGCTTTCATTTGATATACGGCAAGGTCATTTTGACCTTTCGTAACCTCAGGTCATATTAGGTCACGAGGTGACCTCTGGCGGTCAAACCACTGGCGGGAGGTCTTTACGTTCCACATAGCGGAAAAAGTACTGGCAATTTGCTATCAAATGTACTTTACCAGGCCTCAATAGCTCTAATGACATAAGAGTTATGCCCAGTTTGTTAATCATTGCATATTTGAGTGAAAATAGCCGATCTTGACCTAATTTGACCTCTGAGGTCAAACCATTGACCTGAGCACTAAAACATGCGAAGTAATTTCTTACTGAATTCACGCGAGCTTTCTATTGCACTTTGCAGATTTGCGCTAACGCCCATATTTTCGGAGTTAGAGGGGGCCATCGATGGCCCCTCGGTGGGGCGAAGGTGGCGCCGACCCCGGTGGGGCGCGGTTAAAATCCAGACAGTGTGTATCTCGGAGAACAGGGGCCGCCGCAACGCAACAGTTTGGTCAATATGGACTAGATTTAGCCAGCGGTCATGTACCTATGAAAGTTTTAGTGTGTAAAATATAGGTATTTTAAAACTGACCCCGGAGAGGAGACAACTTTCAGTTTTCAATCCGATGTATAAAGGTGATTCAGAAAGGAAAGCATGTATATGAAATGGTCCCGGTAACTTTTCTCGCACGGCTAGTTGATGATGATCAAACTTACCAAAACACCCATATGTGAGAAAATTACATGGAATAGGGTCACAGTATGCAAATGTGCCCGCATGTGTAAACAAAGCAGTCTGAAGCCTTAAATAGCAGACCGATGCTCTTCCTAGGACTAAGTTTCCAAATTACCCGCCTAAAAGTAGCAGACAGATCTAACATATTTTATTAACCGGCGGATCTAAGATTTCGATACGGGGAAGGTGGCAGTGGCGAATCAAGGACTTCATTTCTGAGGAGGGGATAGGGGTTAGAGGCTCGAGCCTTCCCCACAATGGCCTAGGGACAGCACCTGGCTAGGCATTTACGAACCGGATAGATACAAAAATGTTGAATGGGCTTGAGCCCCCTACCCCCCCCTCCCTCCTCCGTCCGCCTAGTATCTGCCACTGGAGGAGGGCGTCAAGAAGCCTTAGCAGGTGGTGGTATATCACATAGACTGGGGGAGGGAGAAGCGCCTTCTAGACATTACGAAGGGTGGCCTTCCGATTCCACTTACGGGTGTCTTAAGTAAGTGAGTGTTTTAAAAGCCTGATTGGAAACCATCCAATTTGGTCCCTGTCTGGAGGAAGGATCCCAAATAGGCAAATGGAGGTCTGTAGCTGAAAGTGGACCAGTGACTTGCAACGGAAGATACCGGAACCAGGGAATCTCTACCTAGGACACAGAATGAAATTAGCTTTCGGCTCCTCAACCGCACAATTTCGGCTTTAGCAGGCGTTTGGCGGTCCATATAACTATCTAGGGGCCTTTAGAACCTTGGATGCTTTCCTCAGGAGAACGCATCCAAGGACTTAAGGGAGGTGATCGTCTGCCTGCCACATGGTCCCTGCCATGCGAGTCCCAACCCGCTAAAAGTGAGGTATCGCGTCAATCTTCGACCCGCTGCTAACAAGAAACTGTCTCATTTAGAAGCAAAAACTCATCCGATTTGGGGTCATTGTTGCCATATACACTGCGTGGTTACAAAACTTGCTGATGTATTGCCAATTTGGCTAAAATCCCTTTTTTGGACGAGAATTGGCGGACGTGCCTACTCCTCCCCCGGGTCAAACATGTGTGGTCCTTGGCATAACCTGGCCATATCCAATACAAAGATGCATTGATGCATGCATTCCTTCAAAGAGCTACGCATACTGGCATGTCGTCGTGGCCCACAACTTCAAATTATCAATCACGCATCTTCAAGAGCAAACTTGCCAGTCATTGAAATACACTACACAAATGGCACGCCACTTGAACTCTACGGCGGTCATATCATAAGAACACGTGCAACGCTTATCTTTATCAAAACTGAACAGTTTTCCTGATTAGGAAAGGTCATCTAAAATTCGCTATGTGAAATAGTCTGAAAAAACGTTTGGCAAGGCACCCAAGAGTGTTCTCAGAAGTTCAGACAGCAATTAGCAATAATAAGACGTAATAGTAGAAAGTAATAAGAAAAGGTGATAGAGGAAGTAATTGGGGATAAGTAATGCAGCCCCTGGTCACGAGCTGCCGTGTCGTGATTTCATCAGGTCACCAGATTATCCCTTTACCAACCTTCATCACTGAAAACTTTACGAAGCTTTGAAGTATTTTGCTAGTGCAGAAAATTTCCGCCTTACAGCTAACGTTTGTTTGGGTACTTACAAAGAGCCAAATAAGTTTAGTTCCAATCAGTGATGCAATACTATAGAAAAAGGTAGCGGTTAGTGGCACAAAAAGATCATTTATGGGGCCGCCCTAATGTTCACCAGGGGGGAGGAAAAAGTGTCTTAGTGTCACTAACGGAATTTCACAGCAAACATGTGTAACCAAGAATATTGAGCTTTGGCACCAAAAGGGCATTATTTTCCAGACCCTCTGGATCATTTTAAATCTTAAAGAGCCATATTAACAGACTAGACGTCAGCTTCTCGCACTGAACGTGTGTTTAATCTTGCTTATTTTGTAATCAAATTGATCTACTTTTTCACCAAGATTGCTGGCGAGTTGTCAGATTTTTCGACCTCTGGTGTTAACAATGGAGTTTAGGGTTTAGAGAACGAGTGGCTTAAAAATTGAAAACATCGTGTGAATATAAATGCATGATGCATTAAAATTAAAAAAACTTACGTTTGTTGATTTATCACTACCCCGGTATACAAGCAAAGCAAGAGTGTATAAATTTCTTATATCTTGAAAGCCTAAATATGACGAAGCCTGGGGCCCTTAGTTCTCATAAACATACCGTGTAGCAAATGTATCTGGATGTCCCCTTGAGGGCCTACCGGTTGAAGCTGTCGGCATCGGATAGGAGAAGAGCCAAGCAGACGTAAGCGGGGATGGCTTCCGCTCTAAATACTCACTATTTATTATAATCGCAATTTATCAGTTTTGGTACACAACATATCGAACGTTCAGTTTACCAGTAAATTCTTTCACATGACGATCCAAGGTCAAATCCCATGATGATGTCACATCCCTTTTAATCATTAAATCAAGGTGGGCTCAGCTCCCTCAGATTGGCGGCCGAAAAACAAAAATCAAAATAACGAAAAAGTTAGCAAAGCATAGTCGGCCAAATGGGAAATAATCGGAAGACTTTGCAGCCATCCAGCGCGGAAAACTACAATGAGTACAAATCGGATCAATTTTTGGTCCTGGAGGGATAGGTTTCCTGTCCTCAGTACGTTGAATACTGGCTGGTCCCCTCACTTCTTTGCCAGTCGCGACACTTGTGCCTTTAGTCGTCTTAATTCATCCAAAACCATTACTACATTCCCCATCCACATGCATCCACTGCTTGCAGTGTGGAATTCACGGCGTGTATTTTTGCGTCTCTGTCAGCCTCTCTGTCAACCTCTGCGGCGGCACGCTCCTCGACTTCTGCTGGGTTACCAACGGGCCCGCTCCGGACTTCAGTATGGCCCTTCACCACTGCGTCGATTATTCCAGTCCCGTTGTTGTGTCAGACGCCTCACAGATGCGTCAGTCTGGAAGACAGCTGCTAGCTTCAGGTCTCCCTTTCTTACCGTGCTGCAAGTTCACAGTCACATTTTCTGCCACGACAGTTCTCTCTTTCCATCATACCCACACTCTCCCATGCAGCGTTACATTTAACTCCAGCAACGTCACTATGTGCGCTCACGTACCGCGCTACCACGCTTGTTTTCGACTTTAACCCTACACGTGACGCGCTACACTTAACTCCGCCGACCGCCCTGCGCACCCTCTCATGCTGTGCCGCTGACTGAGAGAAGTCGGCCGGTGTAACCGAAACTAACACGGGGCCAACCGAAGCGTGGCCATCACTGTCGCCCGGCATCTGATATGACAGACCGATATTTGATACCACCTCACGTGTCGATAAAACACCCACAAGCGCGACGGGGTGGCTCCGGCACCTTATCGCAACGCGATAACGTATGAGGCGGTCTTTCTCTAAAGCCGGGGAGAGTTTTTGGCGCAAGCGATTGCCAGTCTACCATGCTACGGTAGAATATCAGTAGAATCTTTCAGGTATGGTGCAGAAAATGCGAGCAGTGGAAAAATCATGGCAATAAGGCACATTTCCATGGTGTATTTAATCTTTCTTTCACTCTTCAATTAACCATTTTCTTAGAATAGGACGAGGCCCGAGCAGATTTTACCACATTCAATACCTACATCATAATCAGTGTTCTTCTACAAAAGTGACAAGTCTAAGCTCATATCTTCCACTAAATAACACCTAAGCCATCAATCATTGAAGCTGTTATTAGCATCAAGGAGGTATAAATTCCATAAAATTAGTTCAAAAGCTATAGGAGCGAATGGAAGGCAACGGAATATTGTTACTAAATGGACTTAAGAGTTAAGTTGCGTTACTATGTTAAGTTCGAGTAAAGTTAAGCGCAGGTAATTCGTTAAACACACAAGAAATAAATGACCCTTGTCCTCCCAAAGACATGGATTTCACCGATGATGGGTACTACGCCTACAGTGAAACACATTCTGTATATGTACATGCATCTAGGTATACACATTAGTTTCTAAGACACCTTCTGAACTTCAAAAGCATGACATGCCGACAGCTATGGAAACTTTCCATAGCCCAACCCATGCTTAAAAACAGAGGGTCACTGGCCCGTTTAAAACTTCTCCAGCTGGAGGCATTAAAAATATTTTCACTTCTTACTTAAATAATTACCATTGGATAGATATTGGTAACATTTATAATGATGACACAAGACAATATGGGGCCGACTTGTTCCCTACCCATTGGCAACTCATGATAGGAACAAAGGTGTTGGATCAAAACTGAAGAGGACGTCAAAAGCTGACAAGGTCCAATCTGGCCATCCACTCGAGGACGGTCGATAGCTTTATGTCTTCTTCTTTGTTCACAGTTTAACCAATGAAACAAAACAGGGCTGTAAACAAAAGGAGGTTTTCATGGAGGCGAGTCGCGGGTCGCCGCATGTTTTTGCGGTGACCCGTTGTAGTATGGCTTCAATAGTCGGCATGGGCGTGTCCCGGGAAGCTTCTGATCTGGTTGGTGCGAGAGGGCCGGACAACTATCCAGCCTCAATGAAAGTGAGAGCGCCAGCACTTCTCCTCTCGAGTTTACCGACAAGTTGAGAGTTTTTTTTTGTAGCCCTTACCACATCATTGGGTAGGCAACAGATGACATTATTAGTGTAATTCGAACAGTTTCGACTTCACGAAAACAGGCCAGCAGTTCACCACTGATGTTCGCGAGCATGCTACAACGAATAGAGGTGAAGATCAAACAATGGCCGAAGTATGGGCAGAGTCAGTTTTTCTCCTGTCAGTGTCGCCAGCGCATGCATGTGCGGAACAGGTCCAAATAATACTAATAGAGTACATGGACGGCCCATCGAAAACTTGTAGGATTCCAGCAAACCATGGAAAAAACTTTCCCGCGGTTTTATTCTCTTATCTCATTAGGGATGCCTGGGAGCCCTCACCCTCATTCAAACGCTGGAAATAGTGTTCAAATATCACAGAACTCTTGTTTTCTTAAGCTGACGGAATTCAACGGGGGCGTGGTAGTGGAGTGGTCAGTGCAACTGGCTTCCACGCAGCTGACCCGGGTTCCAAGGCCAGGCAGCTTCCCTGGACAAGGAGCAAGCTGGCTCCCGACAAACCCTTCCCACAGGGAAAGAGTTGGCGACACCATATGATCCTGGCAGTGGGTGCGTCGATAAGCCCCAAAATTTATGAGCTAAGAGGATCCATATAAATTGTGTCAATTTTAATAGGCTGCGACTACGACGAAAACGAGACTTAAAACTTTGTAATCCCCTTCTATATTGTCATTGCCGACAATCTCTCCAATTTTGGTACCCTCAGCATTTATCCCCTCAGATTACCCTTCAAAATGTATTTGGTTCGTAAGATTTCCGCTTTTCTATTTTTTTTAGGAGGCTCACTCCCCCCGAAGTGGGGGGGAAACTGCGTCATATGTTCAGAACAACATGACTGGAATTTGTGGATGCGACATAATTGGAGAATGTCATGTGGGTGTGTCTTTGATACAAGACTGGATATCTCTTCTCGGTCCAGAGGGGGAGGGGCCTGGATGGGTAGCACTGACACCGTAACACAGAGCCTATACAAACTCTGCAGCAGACTGAAAATCCATGGATGTCTTGACGTCCCCCCCCACCACCACCTGGGGTCTATTCCATTTCACTCCATTCATTCTCCATGGAAAAGCTGTGTAAAGCCTGAGCAGGTCTGAGGCCGTGGTATTCACAGAGTTCGCTATACTAGCAGAGGCCAGGGGCGTAGCCAGGATTTTGCTCAGGGGGAAATCCTGGGTATCCTGTCGCAGGGGCCCCCGAAAAGGGCCCCTGTGACAGCGCCAAAAGGGCCCTGATGGGTAAAACGAGCCCTGTTTGTTACATAATCGTGTCCTCAGGGGGCCCTTCGGGCCCCTCAGGGGGGGGGGGCTGTCCCTGCTCCCCCCTTGGCTACGCCCCTGACAGAGGCTATGGTACTCACAGAGTTTGCAGTACTCACATAATCCACGGTATACACTGAGAGCGCGGTACTCATGGAGGGCACAGAGCTCACAGAATCCGTAGTACTCACAGAGTCCGCAAGACTCAAAGAGGTCGGGATACTCACAGAAGGCATGGTGCACACAGAATGCACGGTACACACAGAAGCCGCGGTACATACAGAGGTCGCAGTACACACCGAGGCCGCCGTACTCACAGAGGGCGCGTTACACACAAAGGCCGCGGTAATCACAGAGGGTACGATACTCACAGAGGGCGCGGTACACAGAGAGCGTGGTACATACAGAAGGCGCGGTAATCACAGAGGGCGCAGTACTCACAGAGGGTGCGGTACTCAAAGAGGGCACGGTACATACAGAAGGCGCGGTAATCAAAGAGGGCGCGGTACTCAAAGAGGGCACGGTACATACAGAAGGCGCGGTAATCAAAGAGGACACGGTACTCACAGAGGGTGCAGTACTCACAGAGGGGGCGGTACACACAGAGGGCACGGTACTCACAGAGGGCGCAGTACTCACAGAGGGGGCGGTACTCACAGAGGGCGCAGTACTCACAGAGGGCACGGTACTCACAGAGGGCGCGGTACTCACAGAGGGCGCGGTACTCACAGAGGGCGCGGTACTCACAGAGGGCGCGGTACTCACAGAGGGCGCGGTCGGCGGCGGCGCGGAAGGTCACCCTGTGCCGTAGCTGTATCTCCGAAAGCCACTTGTTGGCCTGCAGCTCCCTGCGACCGCACAGAGGTCCAGTGAGCAGTGGCGGATCCAGGGGATCCAGGATAGGAAACAATTATCTTAGGCCCATATTTCTCACCCCGTGACGTTTTATTTTTATTTTGCTCTTCGCCTCAAATATCCCAAATTCTACCGTCAAGACATTGCTGTAGCACAATTTTTCACTGCGTGAGGTTTTGTTTTGTTTTTGCTTTTCGACTTTAATCTGCCCCTCCCAAACCGACCGGCTGGATCCACCACTGTCAGTGAGAACCAGGGTACTTTAACTACGGGTACAACCAAGTTTCCTACTAAATATAGTCCTCCCATGATGACGTCACCGCCCTTTCCTACTAAGTTATAGGGATTCTACTAAGTTTTTGGAAGGATCGCTGGAACATACCAGTTTGGGCTATTTGGCACCAATCTAGTATAAATCGAGATCAACTTGTGTAACCCATTTGACAGTAACCTTGATCTCAACGGCGAGCAGCGTATTTTACGTAAATCTAATGAAAAATTATACACTTCAAAGAATTTGTTGAAAGGGCATGCATTTATTTGATCAACTCAGGCCTACATAATAGCCGAGAGAAATAAATTTACCTTCGCTCAAGAGATCACCGGTGTTTATTGTCTTCTGCTGCAGGTACCACCAACAGCCAATGAAAGGTCGAAATCAACAGCCAATCAAAATCGAAATTAGTCTTACTGCAAACAGCTGTTAGTGCTGAACCTGTCCTTATTTTGACACGCTCTGGAAAATTTGTAAAAATAATATTCTTCACTGGAGTTTTTGAAACGTCTGATGGTTTCACTAATAAAAATCTTTTAGCTTTCTGTTCAACCGTATAAGTGTTGTCGATACAGTTCTAAACAGGTTATTTAGAGCTTCGAAAAGTGCAATTTCTCCAATGCCCTGCATAGTAACTTAGTGTCTCTCCGCTATGATGACGTAATGCTGCCAAACAACTGAACGGGGTCTGGTGAGAACGAGCCCAGAGACTGAAGGATGCTACTGAGAAGGTCACGCGCCTTTGTCTACCAGGCACAGGCCATTACGTCTAGCTGGATTTTGACGGTCTTTGGCGGGCGGTGCTTTCACAGAACGCCTTATAAAAGCCCTTAACTAACTAACTAAGCTGGATTTTGAGAATCTCGCTTTTGATAACAGCCCAAACCAGCAGGTACACACATACAAACTGCGGCAAGTGTTAAGAATTCACAGAACCCGTGTTCTGACATTCCTGCGCAGAATAGAAAGTTTAACAGTAAACAGGCACTGTCTATACTTGCAGTATACCACGACCACAGAAGGCAACCGAAATACCAAACAGGTAAAAGTGCGAAAACCTGTTGGACTCAGCAACTTTATGACCATGGGCGTTGAAAGCGGGCGGGGCGAGGCGCGTCCCCCAACTAGTGAGTCAGCGAGGCTATTCTCTTCCCAACAGTGTTTGGAGATTGACCTAGGTTTTTGCATTATTTCTCTCTTACCTGCGTGAACGTATATAAATGTGTTAGTGAAGAGCATCGTCTTTCGTGCTTTTAAATAGCCAATATCCTCAAAATCCGTCTCCCACCCACCCCCCTCCCCCGTCATTGCTAATTCGAGGTCCATCCCCAAGTAAAATTATGTCACGACGCCCCTGCTTGTGACCCCATGGCTCTCTCCTCCGGGTCCGGAAACCCGCACTGGCAAACACGCAGATCCGGTCTACCCATGTTTGCCAATGGCACAACTGCAAATTTCTCACAATGGTTCACTTACGCACGTATCGATTCTGCCTACTAGGGTCCAGCGGTAGTTTCAGTTATTAGGCCCGTTTTGGATCCTATAGATAGCCGCAGAGTCAGAAATGGAACATTTCCATTGGTGTGTTAGAAGGCTTCAATATACACCACTAGCGAATCTGCAAACTGTGGAATGATGATTGTCCATGCTAAAAACACCCAATCGGAAATGACAGACACATATTCACGCACAGAAGAGGTATTCAAGTTTCCTCATTAATCACAACATCCTTTGCCTTACAATTATGATTGCAGTCTCAGGGCACGTCTGCTGCCGAGGCTACATGTGTCTGGCTTCACAATTAAATCCAGTAGCTCGGCTTTTTATCACGCTCTTGCAGGCGCGCGATTTGCTGGTCACCTCCCAACAATTTAAGCCATTTCAAGATCACAGATATTGTATAATTAAATCTTCAAATATGGCTATAGCTCTACCTACCATGACATCAAGTACCATCACACACGCAAGGGAGTCGACGGTCCATGTCCCTCCGTGCACTCATCCACAACGACCACAGAGAGGAGAGCTCATGCATCACCATCACGAGTAGCTTGACCACGAAATACAGTCTCTAACCACCGGGTACAGTTAGCGCTCGGCAAACAAACCTCGGAGACTGCAACAAGTCCGCGCGGTTCTATCCTTGAATTTCTCATCACTGCGGCATGAGCAGTCATGTTTGGGTACAACGCTGACTGAAGAGCAGGATCATAAGCATCAATATGCTTTACATATACAGATCCAAGGGGGAGAGCAAGGAAAGGCCTTCCCTCTGATGGACGCTTGGCACCCCCTGAAATGATCACGGCGCCCCCTGAAAAGGCCGATGGCGCGCCACTGAAATGTCGCTTCCCACCCATCCACAGCCAGGATGAGAGCATCGGTGGCCCCGAGAAAGGGCTTGACGTCCACCTGGCGCCCACTGAAAGACAAAACACGAGAAAAAACTGGTGGGGGATTGCAAAAAAGTTCAATAGTGTTTTTCTAAAGCTAGAATTTCGTTGACTTTATCAGATAAGGTGGGGATGATCCACATACTTTGCCCGACGACACAGCCTGTTTACCAACACTGGGCGTGACCTCATTCCCGACAAATAAGTGAAACCTACACTTTTCGATTTGTGACAGTGTTGTGGTCCCAGGCTGCTTTACTTGCGTGTCTACATCGCTGTTTATCAGCGAGTATACGTTCTACTGCTGGTGGCTATAGCACACTCTTCTCTGTCTTGGTAACCGAGCATAGCCAACAGCGCGCGCCAAAACTGTTTCCGGGGTCCCCGTCCCGTCGCTCGCCTCCCGACATATCTCAATGGTTTGTTTTGTGAGCAGTTTTATGTGCCAATACATGCATACAGTTCCAAAACTAATCTAGTTCTGATGTAATAGAGTCCATATTCGAGCTTTTCTCCGGCTGATCCGTTCGCACGCCTCAGTAAAAATTCCAAACCAATCCGCATCCCAAAAACTGTCACAACACAATCGACAAAAATACAGACATATAACCAGATTTGAGAAAATCCGAATCGTCGGACCAATCTAATCTCATTCTTTAATTAATTGGATCAGGCTTATTCAGTCTGTGAAGCATTCTGGGTCCAAATCACCTGGAGTCGGCATTTCTCGGGAAGCTGGCATCTTGGGGCCGCAACCGTGCCGGTCGGGGAGTCACAGCCCGTTAGGTCCGCCGCGACCACTCGCTCCCACCGGAAGCTGAGACTGAGAGATGACCGACCGACAGCCAGAGTACATCACGGCTGGGCTTGGATTGGTCACAAATTTAGGACGGTTCCGGATCAAGACACGGATATATTTTCACGTTTGTAGATTTAGCCGTATTATGGTGTAAGAACGTCTTGGTCTGGATTCATCCTAGACACTTTTGAGTTTGGTTAGGTTGGATCGGATTTTCTTGGCTGTGATACACTCTCTGGGACGGTGCGGCCACCCGGCGGGCTGGGCCCCGGCCACAACGCAACCACCGGGAGGGACGACCGGAAGTACGGTAAAACGCCCCCGCAGCACGGACGCAGAGGCGTAAAATACAGCCAGAGTGATACATGGCTCCCGAAACCCACCAACGTCACGAAAGCACATAAACAAGTGTGCTCAGGGGCAAAACCGAAAGGTCTAGTACGTGATCAAAATATCTCACGCTAAATGCCGTGCAAAGTTGTCCCCGATTTTCCTCTTTACAAATTCGCCCCCGAGTCTGAATCGCGGTCAGAGGATCACGCAGATCTATGTCGTTGCATGCCGTACAGCAACAAAATATTGTTTTCAACAGATTCAACAGGAATTTAGAGATCACCACGCGTATTTTACAGAGCTTTTGGTCTTCATCATGTCTACTTTAGTATTTAATATATCTTCATGAAGCATAATCTAGAATGTACCAGGCGTAGTACGGAATATATCCTGGTTGGAGTCCAACCATTTGTATATATCCTCTTGGGGTTTTTAGGGCACTATGGTACCAATCTACTAAACGAACAACATCTACCCAACGAACAACATAGCCGATATATGGTTTGTTGTTGATAAAAATGGCAGGTGCATCACTAAAAATCAGGGCCGGGCGGCCTAATGCTAAATCCGCTACTCCGCTACTTGCGGACTCTGAAAAGAACAGTAGCGGAGTAGCAGAATTGGTTTTCAGGGCCAAAGAGTACCTGAGTAGCGGGCAGCAGACTCAAACAAATTCAAAGCCGCTACCACGAACGACAGCCTATGCGGACGGCCACCCATAACAATTGGGAGATGGAGATTGAAGGAAATGTTTTCTAAGTCAGAAAAAACAAAAGGAGACTGAATTGATGTTTTTGTTGTGTGATTTTGTTTGCATAGCATGCAATAAAACTGCTAATGTTTTATGCAATTTACAGATGGACAGTAGCTTTCTTTGAAATTGCCTTAAAAAGAATAACATAAAAACATGTTTGGGGTAGGCTTTTAGAAGCGCGTTGTAATAAAAAAACTGTGATAGCGAAGTATCGGACAGCGGTCTCGCGATTTTGAAAAAGAACTATTAGCGGCAGCAGTTTCAGCTAGCCAAAGTGGCGGAAGTAATGGTAGCGGTTTCAAAAATTTGGTAGCAGCGCCCACCTCTACTTAAAATAGTCATCGACACTTGGCAAGAAATCAAGCTATACTTAAGTGTTATTAATCATTACCTAGGTCTAGCATGAGTATGTAGGCGAATTAGCCTTAAAGGGAATGTGGCACCTTCATAACGTGATTTTAACTGAGATAGCCAAGTTGTAACGCAAGTCGGAAAACCCCACTCATGTACCCTTAGCAGCAGGCCGCAGTCGTCATGGTTGTTGGTGTGACGACATATGCTGACGTCACGATGAGCATCGGCCAATCGAAGCCCTTGAAGGGTTTCAAGTATGGTAGTGGTTGCCAGATCATGACATCATCCACAGGCATACATTTATTTCTTTTCCTAGAGGAGTATTTTCAAAAATCAAAATATTGAGCTTATTGCACATTTTTCAGAGAAATAATGAGTGGTTTCATTTTTTCACTAAAAATACCTACGCCTAATTCCACTAAATTCCAGAATTCGAACAAGGTGCCACATTCCCTTTAACAGAGGCAAATTGGGCACCAATTTAATATCAGAAACGGCAAAAAGGAGTTAAGAGTACCTACCTAATCCCCTGCGACAAGCACCCTTTAACTGGTTATATCGTGGTTATTCCTTTTTGTGCCGTGAGAATATAATCGCATACTCAAAATAGTTTATAGGCTATAGATAGATGAACAACATGAAGAGACGTCTAGAACTTACGTAGTGGATGTGCACGTGAATTCTTCCATGCGCTGTCGGGAGCATCAGACTCCAGCAGAAAAGGTTACCGGTCCCAGCCGCCGAAGTTCGGGGCAGCTGATCACAACTCGAGATAAGGTCACCACACCGGTGTTACGGCCACGCAACATATTGCATCACTCCGCCAGGTGGTGAAAGCTTTTGTGTTTCACTTTTTGTTTAGTGAGTATTTTATTATCCCGCTGGACCTTTCACGTCTGCTATAAACGCGTTCAGCTACGTATGTTGTCACTCCCGCGCAATAATATCGCTTCGCTGAGGTGTTCACTTCCGTTTTAAGATGTCGTACAGTCAAACACTCCCATGTGCTGACTGAAGACTTCTTCCGACCTCCACAATTGTCACTTTGAGTCTTTTCATCACAGCAGATGCAGATGGGCATCTGTGCGAGACGCAGAAATAAACGACCCAGGCACCGTCTGCCCCACTTCGAAGGAAAATTCCAATCGTGTTATTGCAGCCACCACTCCACTTCGCGTAATATCTTGTAAATTTTCTTGCAAGTTTTATTCGTTACAGATGTGTTTAAGCGTGGCCCAATGACTCCTGTCGGTATTCGACCATCACTTAGTCTCCCTGAGATACGTAGTGACACTGTGATCGGTTACATCACGGTTATCAATTGCACATCTCCAACCGGAACTACGATGAGGAAGCACTGACGTGGGGATATTTTACAACATCCGTTCGCTTAACACTCAAACTGACACCGCACCGCCGGCAAATTCCCGCGACATCTCACCGCAGACGCCGAGTTTAGACACGGGCTCCTGACGACGGCGCACCGCAGACACGCGATCGTCTGCCGGCCAGCTCCGCTCCGCTCGGCTCCTTCGCACGGCAGGCCGCGCCGTTACGGATGACCACAGAGCAGCCAATCCTACCGCATCGCCTGTCACACCCGACCTCACAGCCGTGTCAGCGGCGGGCGTCAGCGCGTGCATGCGACAATGATTCAGACATCACGCACGGTCCAACGCACCCCACCCGTCACCAGCGAACGCACGTACTCCCGTGACGGTTCACCGGCTGGAACGTCACTATCAAACATCGCCGGCAGCGCGCTTTCTGTTTCTCAACAACGCGCGTCGACGAGGCCGGTTCCCAGCGGTTGGCTGTCGACGCCTTGTGGACAGCGACCACACTAACGAACGCGGCGCGGACGGCGCGGACGGCGGGGTTGTGTGCGGGGTACGGCGGCAGAGCGTTCGCTATATCGCAGCGGCGGAGCCAGGCGCGGGACACTGCCGTGTGTGAAGTGTACCGCAGCAGGAGGACAGAGGAGTGGAGATATGGTAGCTCTGGAGCTGCTTGCACCAGCTCAGCCGTGGTAGAGGAGTGCCAGGTGGAAGCGTCTTTAGATTAGTTTTAGGTTGGAATTGAAAGCAGATAAATATGATTTAGTTAACATAACGAGTACCAGAAAACAAGAGGTTGTTTCTTAGAGAATATGAACATAACGCACACTTTAGAAATGTCATGAAAATGCATGGCAAGGGCCCACATTTCGCGATGACAATGGTCGTGTAAATGGCGTTTGTAGAAAACGGCATCTGCCACGAAATATCGCAACCATGGTCCTGTCCCTCGCCACGGACGAAAGTCACCACGTGACAGCTAAACGTTCATATCAACCCAACTGAAGTGTGCCATGACATACTACTGCAAAAAGCTTCAACATCATATTTGCTCCCAGCGTATTTCCAGGTCAGAGAGGTGAATTGGCCGGCTCCCCGTTTCGGTTCGCACACACACCTCTGGCCCCGGCGGGTTGTGCTCGGCGCGGCCCCCGCAGCCAGGCGTAACACGGAGCTCCGTTTTACGCCGGGACACTCCCCCAGCCGTGAAAAGTAGAGGTGTCATTCTCGGCAATTATTATCAAAACAAAACCAACAGCGTCACAAACTGACGAGGGATTCCGTCAAACCTCAATAATTAAAAGGTAGCGATATTGCGCTATTATCGTGCTTATACACATGCCTATATTAAACCTGCTATTATTTTAGACGTGTTCACGTTAATTGTACTTGGATTTCCTGGCCTGAACCTATGTTCTATCTCCTCTAGCATGTGTTTCGTGACCGGTTGTTATCTCTCAAATTTTCTCGCTCATAGCCGTGAAAACAGGTAATGGGCTGGATAAAATATGTACGAAATCATATTTCCATCTTTCCAAATTGTTGCTTTCCTCAGCATTCTAGCTAGAAACCAACCCTGTCCTTTGCCAATAGTAGTCCCCTAGGCATAAGCCCTCCCTCCCAAAAACACCATGTTTGTAGACATGCTTGTGGTTGCGGACATCACAGGCGCGCTCAGACCGATAGAAGGGGAGCAACATCACGACCGAATGCCACTGCTTGAAACCCAGCAAGGCCCAGGGGGATAATTGCTTGCTCAATCTTCTCATCCCTGGCCTTTCAAATCCCATCCCCATTGTCACGCGCGACCCAGAACAGTTCTCGAACCATGCACCTTCACTTTTTTCTTGAGTCTGGATCCGCGATCAAATGGGACCGTGTTAACCTCGCGCCGGGCGGTGGCATCAGAGCGGCGCCCCCACGGAGAGTGGGGAGGGGAGGGCACCGGAAGTGCCGGGGGCGGGGCTCTCCAGCGCCGCACGGTAACTGCCGCCGGCTAACGCACACGTTAGTGGGGTGAATTACACCTGTTATCGGCTCAAAGAGCCGATCGAAAAGCATTCATATCGCTAACATTTCTGATCGATTGATCAAAAGGAGAGAGAATATAAAATATCCAATTTTAGGTATGAATTCAGGAATTTTCTCGTTTCAACCAAAACGACGATCAAATTTTCACTTTTATGGCCAGTTACCAGACATATGGTTTCAATATTATTGGCATCACCGGTAAATATGGGCCAATTTAGGCGCAATTTAGGGGACTAGACCGCACATGAGAGGTATAGGTGGCTCAATGGATCATCATCCAAGCCTCCTGAGCCACAGATCCCGGGTTCAAGTCCCTGGAAGGGTTTTTTATGGATCGTTCAAATCCCTCCAAACAGGGACAGAATAGTCACACCGTTTAAACATGACAGTTAGTACCGTTAAAACCCCAGCAATACTGCAGCCTTAAACTGCACATGACCCAATTGCTATAGCTAACGCAAAAGTCAGCAATGGGTTTGAGAACGAACCAAATAACAGGTAAGAAATGGAGTTAATTTCTCAAAAGTACATCAAGTCCATTGTAAGTCTGTACTAATTTAACCTAAGATTAGCTCTAGTAACTACTGAACACCACAAACGAAACTCAGTCACAACAGCATTCAAATATTACGTAGGCCCCGTAAGTGACATATCAGGACTCTCCACAGAGATGAAGCAGATAGAGCAGACAGCTACACCCACGCTAAAATCTTACCGTTCTCGCTGACAAACGGAGCACACCCAGCCGCCCCTGCCCTCCTCGAAGGCGGCGCAGCGGCGGCACACACTGGCAGCGCACAGTCGGCACACCAGCCGCTTGTTGAAGAAGATGCGGAAGGGTCTGCCGCAGCGCACGCAGGCGCGAGGTACGCTCTTGCTCTGCTGTTCGGCAGAGCGCTGCCGCTGGGACTCTTCATGCACTTCAGCCTCGATCTTACTGTCGGAGGGATTATCAGTGTTAGCGCCTGGGTCTGATGAAGTCTGCTCTGGCAACGTTACAATGATTTGAGGAGAGGAAAGCACGCCCAAATTTGATTCAACCAAAAGCTTGGGATAGTTTATTAGAGGCCTTGAAGACAGACCTTGGTTCTTCAAAGACCTGTCACGAAGCTTGAGACCTGAAAGTGGTTTTATCATTGCTCTTCTTCATGGGATTTGTTTTACGCGTTGCAAGACAAGAAAGGCCAGGCAAACATGTAGGCCAGCACAACTACAGACCACGCAAAAGCTAGAGAGAACTGGACGAAGTAATTCATTGTTCAAAATTGTCTCAGCTTGGAGGTGATCACAAGCTATATCAAAATATAGGTATGTAGTAATATCAAAATGTGCTATTGGACAGTGTTCACCAGCGCGCGGTTGTTTTATTAAAGTAGGTCGGTCTACTCGATGATGCGTATGTATGTCTACATCGATACACAACGGCAACGAACTAGACAAAGGCGTTTTTACATGTCACTGATAGCATATCCTAAAGGTGCCGCCAAGCGCACAGGGCGTGACCTGGAAGATACTAAGCTCACGCATGTAATCAGAGGCGGATCTACACTGCGACGGGGGGATGCACCACTCAGTGCTAGTGGTGGCTTCCCTCATGGATCCCGGGCTCCAGTTCCATAGAGTTCTCTGACAGTGTTATCTGGTCAGAGAATTTCCACCATAGGACATGACGCTGCCAAATGAGCTGATCGGTTAGAGTCTCGTAGCCCTCTGATCCCTCCCCAAAAAATCCCTGTGGGACACAGTGAGGAACCCCATGCACTATCACAGTTTTCGTAACACGCAACATTTCTCACGAAGAGTGCTGTGAAACCTATTGAGACCATATTTTCTAGATCGGCCATCGCATCAATAGTAACACCAAAGTGGACATGTTCTCTGTGGCTTTGTTGCAACTAAAAACAAGTCCAGCGGGGTCAGACTATTGGCTTAAAAACTCGACATAAGACTGGTCTGGAGTTCAGTACAGTTACCAGTGGAGCCTGACCTGTCCACGAGGCTAAATACCAGAGGTGGGCGCCGCTACCAAATTATCTAAGTCACCGCCGCTACTTCCACTACCTTCGATAGCTGAAACTGCTACTGCTACTAGCGCTACAATCATAATACCACTATCCGCTACTCTGCTATCGCTATTTTCAAGGGCGGATCCAGCCGGTTGGTTTGAGGGGGCAAACACAAGCCGGCGAGCAAGAATTTCACTTTCAAAGAACTACCATGCGAACAAACAAAAACGATTAAAAGTATCTTTTTTCTGACGGGCACTGCTGGGGGGCAAAAGATGGATCCCACTTTTTGCTCAAGGGAAGGAGGCCTGGTTGCATTGACCTCCTGGATTTGTCCCTGGCTACTTTGGATTATAACATGCCACCCAAGCGCTACCAAAAAAACTGCGTTGGTTTTTATACATTTGACGGAGAACCCCTGCATATCTGTATATGACAGTTAAATATAGGTTTTACTGCAACGTATGCAGGCAGAATCATACAAAAAAATTATTCAACCTTTCTTTGTTTTTCTGATGCAAGAAACATTTCTCTCAATATTCATCCCCTATTCTTTTTAGTGCTGCGGTTCCCATAACAGGGTGTCGGTAGTGATAGTGGTTTTGGATTCTTTTGAGTCCACTACCCACCACTCCACTACTTTCTGATTGTATAAACCGCCACCCCTGCTCTGCTAACATTTGGAAAATTTGCGAGTAGCGGAGTAGTGACCGCCCGACTCTGATAAATACGAAATACCTATTTAGACGTTTTTCATGCAACAAGTGTTAACGCTAGGATTGAATTTCAAGCAATAACTTTGCGACAGGGAATAAATATAGGCACTCAAAGGTAAAGAAATAACGGGTATTATATCCCATATTTTTATCCTGAAAACGTTTTGTAGCAGGCGCAGGGCGCACCACTGCAGGGTAAGGAAAATACGGCTTCAGTTCCATTTTTCTTCTCCACATTTTAAGACGGATCGCCAACGCTCCCAATGATCTTTCCAATGAAGTTAATACTGCGATAGTCCGGTTCCAATACCAGTTACCCCGGATACACGAACAGCCTCAGTACGTACCGACCGCGGGAACGGCCCAATCGACGGAGTTAAATACAACACTGCAACCCTCCTGGCCCTACCCCACTCCATCACGTTACCGACTGTGCTTCTGTAGCCCTCCCGTGCTACCCCACTCCATCACGTTACCGACTGTGCTTCTGTAGCCTCTCCCGTGCTACCCCACCCACCACGGATCTGACTGTGCTTCTGTAGCCTCTCCCGTGCTACCCCACTCCACCACAGATCTGACTGTGCTGCTGTAGCCCCTCACGCGCTACCCCACCTTACAACGGAGCTGAGTGTGCCACTGCGGGTGCTCAGGTGTCGGCTCACGGCAGGTGGTGATGAAAGTAGTCAGGACACACCTCCCCACAGAAGGTCAGTGTCAGGCCACCGCCAATGCCAACTGTTTAAAGGCGTGACAAAATCGGGGAGCCGCTACGATAACTCGACGGATATACTTGGCCCCCATTGGCTCCCCACAGACTTGCCTGCGAACAAAGTCCGGCTGTGATCACCCAGTTGTCAGATTATAGCCAATGGTGGGTGATGCAATATTTTGGTTACGAACTTTTCAAAGATCAGCTTCGATCAGGAGACGGAAACTTAGACTATCACTCGTCCTGGGAAAATAAATGTATAAATTGTAAGAAAATATAGAGATGGGTACAGCCTGCCTCACAATTGGTCATATTTGCGGATTTAAACCAGCTCATGACCCAAGTAAACAATAGAAATGCAAACATTGGGCAATCAGAGAGATACCAATGGGAAAAGAGTTCTCGACAACCGCTTATAAAACGAGATGAGCTCGGACGAGGTAAATATAGGTACGGATGCGGTAGTCTCCCTGCCCTAGCTGCGTTACAGGGGCAGTGCAAGATTCACAAGGCAGACACCCTTGATATGCTGTAACAAAGCAATTGCGCCCTGGTTAAATACACCTGATCTAAATGTATGCAAAAAAATGTAATCCGTTGCATTTCCGTATGAGTGAGATTTTCTTATAACAAGTATTGTGGAGGCAAGAAAGACACCTTTAAAATGGCTTGCAGGTACTCCAGACGAAAAGCTAGAGAGGCTGCCTCGCCCTCTTTCATATTAATCCGCATATGTGCCCTCCTCCGGGCGCGATTACCCTCACAATTTGGCAAATGCACCCTTTGCATAGTTTCGCTTCAATCGGAGTTCAACTTCAGAATAGAATTCCGGTCAGGAAATATTTCCTAATGGCAAACAATTCCAAAGCTTGTAATTTCATCAACAACAATGAAATCATGTGGGGGGGACACTCGTTTAGCAGGCGATTTCCCTTAGGCGGGCACTGTACACATACCTTTCATTCGCGGTTTTACAGTAGGTGCAATCTACAAGGCGAGAAAATTGAGGCACTGGCCTCCCGGGACTGCTGAATAGGGATATAAATCAGGGTGAGAGAGCTTGGAACATTTGGTCCACAGCATGCTGTCTCCACAACAGTGCCACAATCAAAAGGATTAATGACTTGCCTGGCAAACCAGAGGAACCATTCGTCAACGCTGCCAAACCGGTAGCGCCCCAGACGCGGGTCGTATCGAGACCTGCGAGGCATTCCAACGGGAAGGGCGCTCCCGATCCTGTCCCCGCCAAAACCTTCACGTTGTTTCAGGACAGAGACACAGACGTATTTTGAGCACGGTGCGTTGTTGCCAGATGTACTTCCACGAACATCAGCGGTGACGTCACGTCACGTCACGTTTCGGTATCAGGCCAGTTGTGACGCTAGTTTAGGATACATCCCAAACGTCAGAGGAAGGTCAGCTTGTTTCAAACCTCTCCATACTTCCAAAAGTTTGTTACAATGACGCCGTCAAACAGGCAGTTTCGTTCCAAGCCCATGCACGCATCAAAGTGTCTAAGCCTACACATGCACTGAAACACTGCTTCACTGACCGCACTCAAGCTCTAAACTCCACCACCCAAAGTCAAACAGCCGGTCAGAGTCAGCGATGCGGCGTGGTCACTGTACCGTGTCTGTGATCGGTGTTCAACAGAACTGGGGGACCGCCTCCGGCGCCAAAGAACCCCCAGACGAGCGCCCATGGCGAGTCGGCTCCTTGTCCAGCAGGACCAGCGGGAAGCTCCCCGGACAACGGAGAAGCCCTGATCCGAGCGTCAGCCTGGAGTTGCTCTGAGATAAACTTGTTCTGAAGAAGCCGCAGTGAGGGCTTACGCTCAACGCTCCGAGTTGTGTTCTTATTCACGGAATTTGGTGCAAGAACTCCCTAGGTCTGTTACGAGAGTGGGTTTGTGGGATACCTTGAGCCGAAATCTCGTCTTCGGAACTCCCGGGGGCAAGTTCTGCGTTTCAACAATAAAGCAAGCGTTCCCGATAATCTTCCGTCCTCCCCCTAATCGGTAAGCTTCACCAACTGCAACGCCCGTCACTAGTTTTACACTTTTGCAAACAGCTGGGTTCTGTCTTGAATACCACCACACCGTCACGCTGCGCCGTTCCCCGGGCGTCACCGGTCACAGGCCGAGCTGTGTGACGATCCTACAGGCCCCCAGTCAGCCAATATCGATCGATCCGCTGCAGATGTGATGGTGGTGACGTCATTAAACCGGCGCATTCGCACCTGTGGTGGCCTCGCACCACCAGCCGCCGAAAAGCTGGTCAGGGGCAAGTAAACTAGGTACGCGGGTGTTTAGGCAACGCACAATTGTCCACCAGCCTGCCTGAGGCATTAAAACATCCCCCAACAGATGAGTCCACGGCAGAAAAAAACAGGACGCAAAAAGCATAAAATGCAAATGGTTGCACTGTCACCCTGTATTTCTTTCATACAAAATCAGCCAGAGAACAAGCTGGAGAAAGGCAAACTTAAAGGATAGATCATTGTTTGCCACTTATGGGTCACGAGATATGGGTTAAGATAAATTCGCTTACCAATAATGCACTAAAGCTTAAATACAGAGCACGGTCACATGATCGTGTCCCATTACAATGTCTCAGATCGAAAGTCATTCAATCTTAAACGACATCCATCATCAAGTTGTACAAGCTTACGTTCAAAGATTGCACTCATACTTGACTAACAAGAGTAGGTAATGTTATCAAGATGACTGGGCAGGCCAGTAGGCATATATGTATGTGTGTATGTATGTATGTATGTATGTATGTATGTATGTATGTATGTATGTATGTATGTATGTATGTATGTAGGAATGTATGTGTGTGTAGGAATGTATGCATGTATACATGTACGTACGTACCCAGGTAGGTAGGTATGTATGTATGTGTGTATGCATGTATGTATGTATGTATTAAAGGGAATGTGGCACCTTGGTCGAATCCTGGAGTTTAGTGTAATTAGGCGTACTTTAAGTAAAAAATAATGAAACCACTCATGATTTCTCTGAAAAATGTACAATAAGCTCAATATTTGGTTTTTAAAAATACTCCTCTAGAAAAAGAAATAAATATCAGATTGTGGATGATGTCACCATCTGGCAACCACTACCATACTTGAAATGCTTCAAGGGCTGATGGTCATCGCGATTGGCTGATGCTTATCGTGACGTCGGCATATGTCGTCACACCAGTAGCTCACAACAATGGCCGCCGGCGACGGGGGGCTGAGGGGGGCTGGTGTCAGGTAGGTTTTAGCTTTTTTCTACGGAAATATCGAGTTCCAAGACAAATGAAATATGGAGTGCCCGGTTTTCCAACCTGCTTTACAACTTGGCTATCTCAGTTAAAATCACGTTGTGAAGGTGCCACATTCCCTTTAATGTATTTATGTATTTATGTATGTATGTATTTTGTATGTATGTTGTTGTTGTATTTTTATTTATGTATTTATGTTGTTTTTTTGTATGTATGTATTTATTTGTTGTATGTGTATGTTTATTTATGTATTTATGTATGTATTTTTATGTATGTATGTATGCATGTATGCATGTATGCATGTATTTATGTATTTATGTATGTATGTATGTATGTATTTATGTATGTATGTATGCATGTATGCATGTATGCGTGCTGACCAATCTCCCAGCAAAACTTACCAAATAGCATTAGGAACATTCATAGGTTCTCTTGGTCTCAGAGAACCATTGACTCGCTCATCACCTTGACGTATTTTCGTGTATGTTCCAAGTAAAACGTTCAGTTCCGAGATCCCAGTTCAAGTAGGATTTAAGTCGAAACCACACTGGGTCGAATCGTTTAAGGTCCCACCACATACTGAAAGGAAGAAGTTCCGTCAAGATAATCACGAACGAAACCAGCAGCCGGGTCGACCCCATTTTGCATTGAAGACCATTTCCGAGCATCAGTCATAGGGGCCCACCTGGACGAACCGGAATGGCATGATAGCAATCCCACGGAAACGTTAGGGAAATTCTCAGCATCTGAGTTCAGGTAGCCCTAACGTGCAAACACTGCAGCAAACAGAAAACCCTAAATTTCGAGATTCCCCACCAGACATAGAAAGTGGAACTAGGATCACCCGGGCCCAGGCAAGCTAAACAGATCCATACCAGTCAAACGGGCCCAATACCAACTCAGGGACCCCCAACGCAGCTTGGACCCTGATACCAAGCCAGTGAGCCCCAAAGCCCTCTCAAGGACGCAGAACAGCCCAGAGCCACTCGCGAAACTCCCTCTCAGGAGGCTGGAAACCATATCAGGGTGCCCAGGCCAACTCAGGGGTTCCGAAATCAGCTCAGGGCCCCATAACAGTTAAGGGGACCAGACCAGACAAGGGCCCCGACTAGCTAATGGGGCCTCAATGCCAATACAAGGGTCTCAAAATCAGACTAATCATTTAAATGGGTCCCAAATAAACTCAGGGGAGCCAACACTAACTCAGGGGACCAAGATTCAACTCAAGGGGCCAATAAACACTGAGGGCTCCAAAGCAGCTCAGGAGGCCCATACAACTAAGGAGCCATACCAGCTGAGAGGGGGGGCGTGGGGGACAGGATGTCATCCTGTACTGATCTATGTAAGGAACGGGCATGTTTTGTGTATGGGCCCCATTTTTGCCAAGGGGCCCAAAGTTGGGGAGGTTCGAAAAGTTTGGCCGTCCCCCACTCTCGAGCCCGTGGCGGGACTCTTGATCCCTGGGATCCTGACGTTTGCTCCTGAAGCACCGAAAAAGCACAGAGCAGTCACGAATAATATACAGCAGCTATGGTAAGTGGTAAAATGAAGCCACACCTATATCAGAACAGAAAGAGCATACCGTCAGTCTTTTAATGTAAATCATGATTCATATTTACTTAAGCATTTACTGGGATCCGCAATGATGCCATTTTGCTCAAAACCTTTAGTCATAAGTGTCGTCTCGAGCAAGCATGATGGGAGCTTACAGCCTTATGGTCTGGGGTCATTGGACTTCCTTCTAAAATAGGGTCAAACCCGATATTCTAGACATCTGATCATTACCTCAACCAGCAAGGCTAATGACAAAACGGTCCAGCGCTACAGCTGAACTCGTTTTATTGATTCTCCCCTGACAGATTTTTGACGTGCCCCTGCCGTCGGACAATGTGGGTGTTTTAGCCGTCATATAGCGCAAGGACGCGCCAAGGCACTTCAGCCGGGAAACTGAACAGTTTTATAGCACCCAGCAAAAAGGCATCAAACCATGTTCTGTTTTTCTTAGTGCCACGACCGCCAAGTTGTCGGTATAAACAAAATTTTAAGAAAAATAAAGGACTGTACCACTTTTGTCTCTGACATTACACGCGCCACATTTGTCTGACATTACAGAGGAGCAGTATCAGTGCAAGCAACGCTGTCACTCACGTGGGAGAGCCGTCAGCTGATGGCGGTTGTTACACAGTAACTGAAATCAGTGGCTCGCTCTTGGTGGTTCCGCCGCCGAGGAGGCATTAAAGGCTCGCGCAGCGTAGAGTTAAGAGCTAGTTCATCAAAAATCAACGCCATGATTTGAGGCTCTCCAAATCATGTTCAGCCTGATGCCGACTTGAGTAAACAAGTTGGTGGTAATTCGCACGCTTGTGTCATTTGTGATATACCAGTGGTTGGCAGCTGATTTGAGCCGAGATAGCTCTAACTGCTAACCTTCGTCAGCTGTGCACAGCGATGCTAGTGGTGGGCCTAGTCTTGCTGGCAGCAGCGCTAGCCAGGGCAGCGCCCGACCTCTCCACCACCAGCTGTTCTAGCGCGCGCTTCTGGGAGAGCATCAGCAGGAACGACGTACACCAGGTGCACCAGTGTCTCACCAGTCCTTCCTCCAGGCAGGTCTTCTGCAAGCTGGACATCCCCGCCGGAGAAAGTGGAGCGCTGAGGCTATGGAGAACCACGTGTCACGTGTTCTCGGAAAAGCACTCTTCAGCGAGACGTCCAGCCGCTCCTGTTGGTCCTCCTGGTAACCAAGGCTTTGAAACGATGTTCTCTCAAAAGGCACGGGCATCCGGCGCCCCACCAGCAGGACAGGCGAGCTCAGACCAACCCTTCGGCCCCGGGTCTCCGCTGCCGCCGCTGCCTCCCCCTCCTCCGCCTCCTCAGTTCGTCAACCCTGCTCAGGAAGATGGACCTTACTCTGACCAGGAGGGCGAGCTGACCAATCAAACCTTCTTCAGATTGATCACCCGAGGTATTGGAAGCAGTTGCCCGCCGGCGCAGCTCAGCCTTGGGTCCTGCTTCCGGGCAGGCTTCAACAACGCACGCCCACTGCTGCAGAAGATGGACCCCGCCAGAGTGCGCCTCAACATTAGCGGTGGCAATGAGGAGTTCTCTTGGAAGGGCCGGTACGCAACCATCCGAGGCGTAGCCAACTACAAGGTTGACTCCGTGATGACGGATAATGTGAACTCGACCTCGCGACCGGCCCTGCAGCTCCGAACTCTATGGAGCACGCCTCGCTGGCAGCTTGAGCTGGAGATAGATTACAGCACGAGCGCGCGAAATGGCAGCTGGATCATCAACATGCCGGCCAAGATATATCTGTAGACTTACCTCGTGTACGCATGGAGCTGCGATCCGAAGTATGGGGTGAACAGCAAAATGACGCACTGACCAAATTCATATCGGTGGACAAACTTTTCACACTGAACTACGATCCGAGGGGAACGAATGTCGACCTCAAGTTTCGGCATAACTGGATTCGAGAGCTAGATTTTGGTGGACTGCGCTACCTCACTCTGCATCATTTCCGCTACCAACTGTGGCCGGCAATGTGGGGCCGAGTGCAAAACGGACTAGGAGAGCGGCTCCAGAGCATGATTAATGGAAACGTGGTTCCAATGGTCATCGAGTATCTGCTTCAGAGCTCTGAGCCGCCGCCTCCACCGCCGCCAACAGCTCCACCAGAGCCTGCCGGTAGCACCCTGTCGGTGAACAGGCCGCCGGGGCCCCCGCTTCTGGACGCTGAGACTTTCGCACCGCCGCCAGGAAGCATACGTGATGATGCTGGAGGCGTAGCTGACGCTGGACCCAGCCGCGTCCCCAGACAGATTGAAGCTCCAGGTGTGAGCACTTCTCCAGGGACCGGGTTTGAAACCGCGAGACGACCGCCACCAGAGCCACCAGGACCCCCCGGCTCGTCCACTGGATCAGCACCGACGCCTGAGAAGCCTCAGTCTTATCAAAATCGTCCACCTAACGACGCAGCGGGCAGCAGTCCAGGCTCTGCAGATCCACCACCTCAGAGTGGAAGGCCTACCGAGCAGCAGCCTGGTCCCCCCGAGCCACCGGCAGGCCCTCCGCCGAAGACAGAAAGACTGGTGAACAGATCAAGATATAATCGTCGATATGATCAGAATTTTCATCCAGGATTCGTCCGAACGTATTAAAAACATACCAGCGGCTTGCATATTGTGGCTTGATGGGCATCTGTGGTATCGTGATACATAACTTTCCACTTATTGGTTTTAATTTACTTCAGCTTCCTGAAAGGTAGCAAAGAGAGCATTCCATCGAAGGATGCTGCGTTGAAGAAAATAAAACTATAAGCATTGAAAAAGCGGAATCTATCGGAAATGACAATACAATCCACAATTAAAACTACACAGAATTGCTTCTTCAAGCTGTTCCTGATGAATTCGACTGGGTTTTGTTTCCAGCAATTACAATGAAACATTTCATAGGCTCCAATTCGCCCAGCTTCAAAACTTCACGCTCCAACTTCTCTTGAAGCCATGATGTCCGGAATAAAGCTAGAAACAAACTGAACCTCTTTTGCAATCCATCTTTTTTAATCTTTTAATCTTTCTTCAATCTTTTAAATCTCTTTTGCAATCCATCCAGTGAGACACTCACTTTCGGGCATCACATTTTCAGTTTTGCATTGACCTTGGAAACTGGCCCCTCTTTTCTAAATTTCATCAGGCAATCCGAAATCTCCCAGACTCACCAAGAAAATAAAAAGAAAGTAAATCCAAAATATTCTCACCCAAAATGAGTGATAAAGTTTGATGCTGAATGATCATATTTGAAAATTGTTTTGTTTTTGTAATTTTCCTGACACATAAACATAGTTTAGATATTTAGGTGACTGAAACAATTTATCTGACATTTTTAAGTCATCCACACAGTCCCACAGGTTCAGCACGGATCAATAATTTTTTGCGTTTAACAAAGCGCTAACTGATAACGTTACCTACACGGTGTCACCACCTCAAGCCCTGCCGATAGACAGTGCGGAGACTAGACCTCGAGACACATCTCTAACAATTGAGGCCCTCACCGCCAACGGGCCACCCGGTCCCCTATTGAGCGTAGGTTGTCAACGTTTTTTCGCCTTCTTAACGTTCACTTAACAATGTTCCCCTTAACCTACCTGATTCCGATGAAGAGCTGTGCCGGAATATATAATCTAAGTGCATTTACATCCAGGATTTGAGGAGACAGGCCAGTATACACCTTATCAACTTATAATCTGGCTCCTCTCTTCAGCACTCCAAAACCTATCAACGTTTTCCCAGTTACTTATATTTTGCTCTTGCGCTCACCGCACTCAAACTGCCGACCTCTGGTTTCCGATCCCGAGCACGGCAAGGTCGACTTGAGACGATCAAGCACGTCATGCCAGGCATTGTCCGAGAGCTGTTCAAATTCTGCCACGTCACGGCAGATGATAAATAGCCGTGATTGCCGATATCTGCCGCATTCTAGCACACACATCTGAGCGGCACTTCACTCTCCCGGGCCAGCCATCACGGGCGAGGAAATCGGCTACCATTTCTGTTCAGACCCGGACTGAATGAAATGCTGGACATTTATTTCCTGCACACAGTTGAAACTAGCTCTTATTTGCTGGTAGTTCCTGGTGCGTTCACAGTTGTCACGTAACATCAAGGGGCAGTGGTCTATGGTAACTGAAAACTATTCAAAAATAAGCTTTTCATAGGAAACCACGAGAAAATACCCGAAACAGCATAGGCGTAAGATCTGATTTTTTTACTGGGAGGGAGAGAGGGGTTGGGGTAACGAACTTCGACCTACCTAGGACGTGGGGGGGTGGTGATAGGCCAGACTTTGTACCTACATATTAACTGTGTTTGAGAATGCTAGCATCCAGTTCACCAAAACTAAAATTAGGGACATTTATGTAATGCACGAAAGTAATAGGAAGCAAAACCAAGCCACCTGGATAGGAGCCTAAACAAATGCCGGGGATCTGTTGATGGTGAAGCATCCCCCTCCCCCGCCGCTTTCATGCAAAGGTATAAAGAAAAGCATCCAGACGAAACTATAAAACAATGGTTTCCAGCACTTCCGGCACAACGTCGCTATTCAATAAATACTGCTCACAACCATAGCGACCTATCTGAAACAACATGAATAGTTTCTCATTGGTTGTAGGTATGTACCTGTTAACATACTTTAATCGGAGCTTCGCAACTCCACACTTTTCGCTAAGTGCTTCGGAAATAAGGAAACCAGGAGCTCATGTTTATGTATGTATATATGTATAATATATAAGTTACAATGATGTTTAGCTGAATTTTAAAAACTAAATTTATAAAAACATTATATTGCGCCACATAAACGCGTTTCGTATTAACTTCATCAGTATATAGCACAATACAAGTATAAATCGAAACAGGAATATTCAAACATCAACTTGGAATTTCGGCAATCATGCCATGAGAACAATTATTCAACAGTCCTTTCAGCATAAAAGTTTTCAGAATCTTAGCACAGAGGCCACAGCGTGCACACATTCATGATAAAATAGTACCATGATCCTAAATATTTCAAAACAATTAACTCTGGTATACGCTTGTAATGAATTTAGCTGTCGAAGTGCTTAAGTTAATGAAACACCAATCTCAACATATATAATCAAAAGCCGTTATTATCGATCCAAATAAAATTCATACTCAAAACAAACACTGTAATCGGAACGCCCAGCCAGTGGATTCATTGCCGGCATCCAGATTGGAACAGAATGGATTAACGTGGGTTCAATCCCCACGGCGGGAAATCGCCTTCTGTGTCCCATTTGGCCTGGTGGCGAGATTCTTAAACACTCGCACCAATACTCCTTAGCTGTGTCCCTTGAGAGTTAGCGTAATAAGATAAGAAACGACTTAGCTGAAAATGAATTTAGATCCACACTCAGATCGCGGAGCACTCCACTTCATGGGTCAATCCAACCCAATCTAACAATAATTCGGCGATCCATTTGGATATCCTGTAATGATTGTTCGAGGCAATCATTACAATCCACTTCATGACAAACTCTGATAAGACCATAGCCAAGAGAGTGAGACGTGTCAGATTGTACAGAAAATATGCAATGTGCCTTGAAAAACCGAGTCCATCTGCCTCAGATCAACAAGAGCCGGTGGAAACTAGGGCACCCGCAATCGCACAGGCCCCCGAGTCCATTTGGCGGCGGGAGCGTGTCGGGCTCCGTGGGACCGGCCGCGTGCTATCCCCGGAAGGGTAACGGTGGCGCGCGCTTCGCGGAAACGATGGAGCTGCCCTCTATTCCACCGCTGTTCCCCTGCGAACGGCGATGCCCCACTCCCTCCCCGCTGCCTTGCTATGATGAGCCAGAAGACTGGAGTGTTTCGTGGCACATTGTGACTGCTCGCGGGCAGCTGCACTTGGTCCAGGCTGGTAATGCCCGACTTCTATGCCATTCATTCTGAAGCTTCCAACCCAGTTTCCCACCTAGTGCACAAAATGTGAGCAAAAACCCGCCTTCACACAATTGGTTCGTGCGCAGTCGCACATCCTGGCGTCTAAATGAATGGGACGTGACAGTGACGATGGAGAAATGTCGAGGCAACACTGTGAATATGTGTGTAACAATGTATGTAGAAACAACTGGCAGACAGGGGCGGGCTCGGATGCTCCCTATTTGGCGGGGTCAAACAGCCAAAATACTGAAAAATATATGGCTACTTGAGGAAAATTTTGTACAAATCAGGCTTTTCGGGGGACTTTTGTGCAGGAATGGCCTGGATTCCCCCACCCCTTTCGCTGGAGCCACCACTGCTGACAGAGGTTTGTTCCCGTTCCAGACTAGGCAAACCAACATCGGCGACTTAACCAGCGACATGTCACGGTCTTCTGTTATTCAGAGGCGTGGCGGCGACACGTCACGGTTTTCTCTTATCTGGCGACGTGTCAGACGACTTCTGACACCACCTGAAAGAAGTCGTGACTCGGGCTGGCCTCTTACCTCACGCGGGAGGTCGGGCGTGAGGATATCACGTGGAGAAGTGACAGCATCGCGGCAGGGGGTGGACAAAGCAAGCCGCCGCGCGGCTGAAACACCCGGAAAGGTGACTGGTTTAGAGCCAGAGGTGAGAGGCTCGCCGCAGGTGGCTGAGTTCACGCACAAAGGCGAGCCGAACAGGCGAGAGCTCCCAGACAGAAGGCTCCTACAGACAAAGGAAATCCATAAATTGTGGAGGAAAGAAAAGGGTTAGGTTCGGGCAGATGAAGCTTGAAGTGGGCGGTGTTCTACATGGGCGTAGGAAGCAGGGAATAAGGGGGGATAGGACGCGTCCTCGCAAGTGATAAACCAGGGGGCTCTCCCTAAGAAACTGGCACTCTAGAGATGACTTTCGCGTTTTGTCTGGCGTATCAACACGGATATATTAAAATGTCTTTGTTGATTGCAAGTGAACTGCCTCAAGACGTCTCCCAAGATCTTCAAGTTTTGGCTATGCTCCACATAACCCCCTCACATAGTCGGATCCAGGGGAAGCAAGTGGAGAGGGCGCACTGCTCCCCATTCCTGACAGAACCTCGGTGCCTCCTGAAATGGTCACAGCGCCCCCCATTAAATGTCGCTTCCCTCACACCTGCCTCTCCCCCAAATGCGAAGAGTGACGTCCCCGCCATAAAGTTTGGCATCCACCTGATAGGGTTTTTTCGTAATACAAAGACAACCCTTGGTCCGGACGGCGCACACTCGACAATGTGTCCTTCCCGGATGGCAAATCCTGGATCCGCCTATGCCCCCCGTCGTCACCACATTGGAACTCGTCCCCCTGTAAACAAATCCGTGGCGACACCTTGGTGTTCTTTCTATGGGAGACTTGAGACCCGCTACCTCCTCATACTCCTTCACTTCTTGGCCAGTTGCGACCCCGCCGCCTCACCAGCAGTAAGCTGTCGCAACTGCCGTTCGATAGCATGCAATTTTGCCTCTGAACAGGTTGCCGTGCATATGTCATAAGTACGGTAATGGTTATTCCCGCTTGTCACACAACCCTCCGGGAAGGACAGCGTTGCTTCCCACGGACGCATGATAGCGCAAGACACCACAGACATATCGAATCCGTGTTACATTTCACTTAGTATTATCGTGCCAAGCGCGCAGATTCAGGTGGGTAAAGAAGGGGGCAGGTGGTTACCACCTCCCCCAATCAACCCACTGAGCGCCCTCTCACCGCGCCTCCGCGCCGCCTCAAACTTTGCTTCCCATCCCCTTCCCCAGGATAGGTACAAGTATTGGTGCACCCTCGATGCAATTTGGCACTCCTCTGAAAGGCTGTACTTTAGGAATTAGCGCCCCCTTCAAGCCCAAAAAACACTCCCTGTCCGAAAAGCCCCTCTCATTGGAAGTCCTGGATCCGCCTATGGCGGGCCGTCATATTACGCAAGGCCAACGCTAATTTTTCGCGCTCGTGGAAATCACCGTTCACATGCCGCCGCGTCTTCCCGTGCTGGTCGCGAATAACAGCTGGTGGATTTGGCGCAATTGTCCGACACGACAGCGCTTGAATGCTTCAAGGTTGGGAAATATGTATACCTGCCATCACCACAGGAATTCGCTAATTGTTCTGCTAATGACTTATCTACTCGCTTATTCGGAGATTGGATTCCTTTCCTGGATTTCCCCTACATTTCGCCCTCAGATCTGCTTTAAAAGTCGTCGGACTAAACTAAAAGTCCTCGGCATAAACTAGTTCTTGCTGCTTCTTCCCACATGAGCTAAAATTTGAAAACGGTTGTGTTCCTAATGGTTATCCCACGAAATTTGTTCTCTTACCCTTTCAAGCCTAAATATATGCATTCCAAGCCGATATTGCCTGATTGCCTTTTTGTCCTATCGCCTGATTGGACTTCAGGGTCCCGGTACTGGATCTGCCTCTGCCATGAGAGCGCCTTTGCTTTGCGTAATTTTTTTTGGATACCAAATACCCCCAAATTATTGGTTTGCCAACACCGACGGAGGGCAAATAGCGTACCATTGAGAAATGACACCTGCTCCACTCGCTCAGTCACCAAAATCAATGAACTGCTTACTTAGCACAAGTCCTGCCCGGAGATCATGATAACGCCATGATTTGCAATACCTTTACGACAGTTCCATGACTTTCATAAGTTGTCCTAATCTATCACTGTCATTGACAATCAAAGGGTTTTGCGAATTTTGGCCAGATTTCCCACTTCTTTAGTGATAATTACCAGTATTTTCTAGTTTATGTCACTGTCTGGCATAAACCAAGATTTTACCAGCATTTTGTTCGACCTTGGTACAAAGCATCCCCTTCCTTTCTTCGTTTCAAACTCGCACGCACGAGCCTACATTTCATTTTTGACGTGGCACATTCGCGGGGGGGACAGTGCTAGCCCCGCATTGACGTGGGGGATAACCCCTAAGATGTGCTAAGAAGCGAAAAGCGGAAAGCAGCGCTAGAAAGCATGAGTACGTCCTTAAATATAATTTCATATACAATTTGTATCAGGTCAAGTCTGAGGTCATCACAGGTAAAAAAATACTCGAAAAGTTTTCAGTCCGTCTAACTGGGCAGGGCTGGTGAAACGTGTTACTAACGAGCTGTCAGTTTTGAGGCGAGGCCTCCCACCGCTCCTCAACATTTGAAAAGTAGCAGGCACGGCGGCCCTGCGTTTAAAGCCACGGCACCACTGACAATGCGGTCTGGTGCAGCGTTTTTCGTTACGTCGGCGCCTGCGGTTGGGAAGCAAGCGTTCGCCCTCGCACACGTCACTCTGCAAACTACCCAAATGGAAGCATGCAAATGACACCTTACGTGGAAAAATGCTGTGACCTCAAAACCAGCGGCTTCTGCTACACTGCCGTTTTCCGACTGGCCTTTGAAAATAACTCAGGTAACCCTTCGAGTCCTGAGAATAGCCTCGCTAATTTAAATCACCAGGCTCGACCTCGCAGTCATGACCTGTGACCCGGGAAGGGCCGCGTGTGAATCCTTCTGCTCGCTCGCACCAACCCAACCAGGCAGGAATTCGAGCTTCCCCGATCTAGAACAGCGACACTAGGTTTCCTAGTGCAGGGAGGTGCGAAGAAGCGGCAAGACGTCCATGTTAGCACACCTTAAATACCGCGCTCGAAAAAAACGTCGGTGCGTTTATTGAACATTGTAAGACTTTTTCCACACAAAAAAACACTAACACAATAAAACTGCAGCCTCATATTTTGCATGAAATCCATTAAGACAGTACATCCACGCTATAATTTCTTTCAACAACAGACATAGACGGATACAGGGGAAAGGGAGTACTTACTTCCACCCCCGATCGACCCATCAGGCGCCCCCAAACCCCGGTTCCTGGAGCCCCCTGCACCCCATGAAATGTCTCTTCCCAACCACTCCCTCTCCCAGGATAAAATATCGGTGCCCCACGATGCAATTCGGCTCCGCTCGGATAGGTCACACGTTAGGAATTGGCACCTCCTGGCATAGGCGGATCCAGAATTTCCGATCAGAGACACAGTCGGGAGGAGGGGGGAAGGGGGTATCCGAACAAGGGGGTGCCAATTTTTGGCGGTAAAACCTAACAGGTAGGCGCCAGCCTCCATAAAGGCAACATGGTCAAAATGCACTGCCATTAGAATAGGTCGCATCAAAAGCTCAGACCAGGGTCAACTTCTAACGAAATCCGCGAGTTGAATTGGGTTAAATTACCATTTATATATCATTCAAAAACTGTTTCTCTATCCTTCATACAACGGAGGAAATGGCAACCAACAAAATATTTATTTCTGATATTCACAAAACAATATTCCACTAAGTACTTATTTTTACTCGAACAGGGAGCTGGAGCCAAAACTGGTATAAATGAATTTCAAAGCGGAACAGCACGGACAACACTGTTTAAGTTACGCATTTGAGTTGCGCTTTATTGTAAAATTCACGTAAAAATCATCTTGGGCTGTACCCATTCGCACTTAATCATCCTTGCCGACTCTAATCGTGATCAAAAAGAGACCAACGATTCTCTGGATTTTAGACAAGTCAAGTCAACCAGCAGCAAATCGGGATCGGTCCGTAGATAAAAAACGTGGACTTTAACCGCGTTCCGTTGTTGTAGGCTGCTCGGATAGTATCGGCGTGATGGTGGAACTCAATTCTTGGACTTCGAGCCACGACAGGCAGCTACTTATACTAATGAGCTCTGGAAAGTTTATGAGCCTAAGGTAAGTTTCGAATACTGTTAGCGAGTCAAGGCTTCTTCCTGCATGCAGGAGCAAAAAGGCTAGGAATAAGAAGGCAAATACGGAATGCTGCTAGAACAAGATAATCACGGAAAACATCCGTAAAATCCGTTTTAAGAATTCTGTACACAGTGGCAGATACAAAGGGGAGACTAGGGGCTGAAACCCTCCCCCCAAACCCAAATGTCAGAGTGCCTATAATAAATGCATAGCCGGAGGCTGATCCCAGGCAATGACTCGGATCATTGCCTCTCCCAATGAAGACAGGGAGGAGGCTCGATTCCCTTGCCTTCCCCAATGAAGGTCTGGATCCGCCACTGTCTATACTACATCATTATTTTAACACTTCGGAGACCTTGTGACGACGGTCAGATTTTCGAAGTCCTAGAGTGATTTGTGAAGTTCGGTCAATAATTTTGCCTGGAGTTAGTATTTCCTGGATAGGTGCGCACAGCTCTATTTTGACGTATTTTCGGACACATAATGTTGGATGGTCTAAGTTGAAAAGTAGGTACCGTGCATATTTTAACGAGCGTTTTTGCCTTTACGCTGCCTCGAGCTTGATGTTCTGGGGAAGGGCTACGGCCCACCGCACCATCTTCTACGGTCCGCGACAGCTTTTGGGGGAGTCATGGGTAATTACCGCTCACTGGCCATCCCGCCTTCTGAGCGAAACTCTCCAGAAAAATTAATGGTTGCATACTTTTGCATACTTTTGAAGACCCCAGTTTTAACGAATGCTTCAAAGTATTTCGGGAAATCCACAGCCCTATGTAAAATATATTGAAGGATTTGGCGCACTGTGTATTTCTTTTGGCATACAGGCATCTTACATGTGCCTCGAGCAGTGGCGGATCCAGGATTCACTGGGAGGGGGGGACAAGGGGGCTCGAGCCTCCCCAGTATTGCCTCGATAGAGCTCCCAGCTATGCATTTACTTTCGGCACTCAGACATTTCGGGGGGGCCTGAGCCCTCTATGCCACCCCCCTTGTATCCGCCACTGGCCCAGCAGCAAACTGGGGATATGTCGGATAAATGGTATGCAGCGATGTGTGTATTACATGGTCCATGATACAGTCTGTCCGAATCTTCATACGGTTCTACACAACATTAGCATGGATCTTGATTGTCGCGAGGGCTTTACGGCGCAAGCGGCATGCCCGCGCAGCGTGTAGCGTCGAATCCAAAGCTCACCTCATGTACGGAGTTCCGACAGAACCTTCAGGGCAGCCCAACACTCCTCCCGTTCCATACAATTCCACCGGCCTGTCGTATTTTCACTAATGTTTGGTCACTCACTTCGTCATTCTTGCACGACTTCTCTTCACCACCTTCCAGCGGTAAACATCCGGAATGCGACTGGACGCGGGAGGAGACGACAGCCGAACCTCGGCGTGTTCCGGCCGGTGGCCGACGGCGCCGGCAGCGGCGGCCGCCATCCCTCCCCTCCCCCTCCTCCCCACCCGCACGCGCGCCACACCGCGCCTCCGCGGGGTACCTCCGTTTACAGGATTCCAGAATTCATGAAATGTGAAATGCTCAAATGCGCAGCAAAATTGCAGTGTGGAGGAGCGAAGCAAAAATCCAGGGAGCGCTTTGACTTCCATTAAATTGGGAAGGTTGTAAGGCAGAGCAATTTCTGACTCGATAAGTCGGCTTTATTGTAGTGCCAATAGGCGTCGGAAAGGGGGGACCAGGGGGCCTGCGCCCCCACCCCCCATTTTTGGCCAAGAATTTCCTCATCTCAGTCAAAATGGGAGAAAACCTGAACTTTTCATAACCAGCCGCTGTGGAGGGCAACGAGGAGCCCAAATTTGGACAGTTTTTGGTCCTATCGTGGAAAGTTTTTTGTCAGCATCAGGTTGAAGTTTGACTGCCTCCCCCACTTTTTTCCGGTGGCGATGCTTATGGCAGAGCCTTCCCTCTATGAGGAATCACAGTTAGTAGCTCAAAGATGAAGGGGAAAAGAGAAAATAAAATTGCCTGATTATTTGAGTGAGCACGCCAACCTGCGAGGTCATATAGCGCCAATATCAAATTTCTTCTGTCAAGGCCTATAATAGCGTCTGAGGGGTGAAAAAAAGAAAAAACGGTGCGATTAGTTGCTGCCTCAGGAGACGGGAAGCAAAAGTCATCTCTCTTTCAGCAGGCGGGAACAAAAGCTGCAGAGTATTGTCCGAATAGCCTTCGTTTATAATCCATTTTAACTAGAAACACAACATCAAGAAAACCCATGACACCCTGCATAAGAAGACAAATAAAAGTTATTTTGCAGGAAACAATGGAAGCATTATCCTCAAAATACACGCAAGTATTAAGCGATTTATACACTTGGCAACTTATCAACAGGCAACTTATATTTTATGAGTAGGCCTCTGATGAAAGTCGCGGCAAAATATATGGATATAACGTCAGATAACTAAATGCATCCACAAGCTCACACATTGTTTCAACTCTAATGGCCTCATGTCTCGTCAAGTACTGTGAAAGAAAAAGGCAAACAAATTCAAATTGCATACTGAGGTACAGTACTTTAGAAAATTAGCTATTTCTTTTCCACTCGGCATCAGCAACGACAACAGAAGCTGGAAAATTCATTTTACAGATCAAGTACATACATAGGCGGATCCAGGCGGGCAAGGGGGCGTGCCCTCTCCCACCGACCCTCAGCGTCCCCTGAAACAGTCACGGCGCCCCCTAAAAGTTTGATGGCGCCCCCGACGTGGTCTTCGCACCCCCAGTCCAAGGATGCGAGTATCGGCGCCCCCACATTAGGATTTGGCGCCCACTTATTGGTTATGCCGTCGAAAGGTGGTATGCCCTGGTCCGAACGGCGCCCTGACCATGCACCCCTATGATCAGTTATCTTAGATCCGCCCGTGCAATGATGACCTAAGACAAGCTGATTCATTTGATGTATTCGAGAGCAATGATCTCCATGCCATGTTACTGGCACGCAGGTATGTGACGTCATTTAGCATTCCTTAAGTTGTTCCCCAACTTGACCGCTCGACTCGTACAAAAAATTCCTTCTCAGAAACTGTTCTTCTCAAAGACGGATCCAGGATTGCCGATCCGGGGGAGGAAGGTGGTCGGGGGGCGCCATCCGGACCAGGGGGCGCTACTTTTGGATGAAAAACCTATCATGTGGGCGCCAAATCCTATCGTGGTGGTTCCAGTACTCACATCCAGGAGGAGGGGTGGGGGCTGGGAAGTGACGTTTAACCCTCGCCCACCGGGGGCCATCGATGGCCCCCCTAAGGTTTTTCGGGATAGCAGAAAACGACGAGGCGCAGCACCGCAGTTGAGGGCTCTACCTCTCACTGCATCATTTTCCCATCATCCCTGAAATTTTTTACCCGGGTCACCCAAGGTCAGGTCACAAGACGAGGTCAACCAAGGTACCTCACTTCACCTTTAGAGCTCTGTAAGGCTACATTTCAAAGTTGATCGATTTGAAACTTCCTACACTTCATGCCCTCCAGGGTCTACAAGGTGTATATCCGGGATTTTTCGATTTCGTACCCTGAGGTCAGGTCACGAGGCGACCTCTCCCATTGACAAAGCATGGGGAAAAGCTATTTCATGATATAAAAGCCACAAAAATGATTGCAAATACTCAGACTGCTCAGAACAACGTTTTTGGACACCCTTTCACGGATCCCAGGGGTCCTTTATGCTCTTTGACTTTTCCAAGGTCATCCAGGTCACCAGAGGTCAAAAACAGTATTTTGACAATAACTTTTGACCTAATTGAGCTAGAGCGGTGAAACAAACACCATCGTGTTTGTCTCGTCACTGGCTTTCATTTGATATACGGCAAGGTCACTTTTTGACCTTTCGTGACCTCAGGTCATATTAGGTCACGAGGTGACCTCTGGCGGTCAAACCACTGGCGGGAGGTCTTTCGTTCCACATAGCGGAAAAGTACTGGCAATTTGCCATCAAATGTACTTTACCAGGCCTCAATAGCTCTAATGACATAAGAGTTATGCCCAGTTTGTAATCATTGCACATTTGAGTGAAAATAGCCGATCTTGACCTAATTTGACCTCTGGAGGTCAAACCATTGACCTGAGCACTAAAACATGCGAAGTAATTTCTTACTGAATTCACGCGAGCTTTCTATTGCACTTGCAGATTTGCGCTAACGCCCATCTTTTGAGTTAGAGGGGGGCCATCGATGGCCCCGGTGGGGCGAGGTGGCGCCGCCGTGGGGGTTAAGATGTGTCATCGACCTTTCAGGGAGCGCTGCGATCGTTTCAAGAGGTGCCGAGAGTCGATCGGTGGAAAGTGCCCCTCTTGTCCGCCTCTGGATCCCCTATGGTTTTTTATTATTTCCCTCATCATGGAGCCACCACGTCACTAAGCACTTTTGTGACTGTCCAGCGTCAAAACGTCATATGTATTCTCTTTCTCTCTCTCTCTCGAAAGGTGAAATATCTCGACACTGCCGTGCAATAGGAGCATTCCCTTCTCTCACACTGCCTCATTAGATCAGTCCGGCGCAGTGTTCTGCGTCGCTCTGCCCGACGCCGCGCCGCAGTGGCGTTGGCCGAAGGCGGCTGGAATGTCAGCTGGCCGGCCGTTTTTGTACGGTGACGCCGCGCCGGCCAGCCTGGGAGCGCGGTTCGGCCTTCTCCACGTGAGAGCGCGGCGCCGGCACTCCCGCGCTTTTTTATCCCGCCATCCGCCGCCTGGTTGACGAAATCTCCAGAGCGACGGAAAAACGGCCAGCAATGGCGCCAACCATGCGACGCAATGCAAACAGCGGACCATTATGAATCTATTAAATATGCTTGGGATAGACGATACGGATAAAAGAGAATGCAGAATTTAAAACTGTTGACATGAATGTTCATTGACATGCCCTAAACATCATTGTTAGAAAGTTTGAGAATTTTCTCCGACGCGACCCTCACGGCCGCCAGGGACCAAATCTAAATCGTCCTGTCGCTACACCTCTGGATTAGGGTTGTTAGTATCATGAGAAAGTAGTAGAAGACTGTCCTGTGGTTGACTCAGGTGATCTGTGACCATGTCTCCCCTTCCTTATAGTGGAGAATTCATCAATCATGATATCAGCAGATGAAGTCCGGGCATTCAAGCTGCACATGTTACACTTTTTACGCATTTCCACTCATATTTCCTGTCTCTGCGTTTGGAGCCGAGGGCGAAACTCATTAGCCACGTACGGTTTTAAAAATTGATCAGAGAGGGAAATGTGTGTGCAATACTCTCACGTACAGGTCCAGTCTAGGAAAGCCAGAATTTTCGGTAGGGTAGGTCCCAAGACTGCAAGTCAAATTACCAATTACAATTTGTGATACTCTTAGCATATATGATCGTTCGGACTTTCTGCACAAAGTGTGTTTCGGGTCGGAGCTTTCGATCTGTATTTACAGAGCTTCGTCAGCGAATCAGAATCGTCAGGGAAACTGTTCCAATTCGCTGACAAAGCTCCGAAAATACAGATCGAAAGCTCCGACCCGAAACACACTTTGTGGAGTAAGTCCGAACGATCATATACGAACATCCGAACTCCACATCATGTCTTTTCAAGAACTCTTAGCATACCCATTCTCATCCCATACTCATCTCTGATACTCATTTTCGTATAGGTATCCCTCATTTCTCCGCTTTGAACTTAGATAATTTTAAGACTTAAAATACAAGCGATTTATGCTTCGTTTCGCTTTCCAACAAATTTTGTTATGTTTAAAAACATGGATGGAACGGAGCACTTCATTTCACGGATGGATGAATCTCGCAAATATATAGGTGAAAATATCTGAATTAAATATTTTCCTTATTAGATTTACGAAGATTTTACGCACTTGTAAGAGCGAACTATTAACTGTAATGCATCCCAACCGCAAACTGCACCAAGGATTTTTGTTTGAGAGATCCGGCGGATGGGGAGGGGGCGGTAAGCTGATGAGGCGGGCGGCATCTTTTAACTGGAGGTGGCAGGTTACTGGGGGGGTGGAAATTGACCAGACGGCCCTTGCTACACAAAACTTAATTATTTTTCTTAGGGTGTGAAGCGCATGTGAACGGTTGCAACTATTTCAAAGCTAACCTTCGCCATGGCAGAGAATATCACGTCTGTAAAAATGTTCGGAGTAGGTAAAACAACGTATACTGTATCCTTCAGACTCATGAGCTAGTTGTTCACGTATCCATGGCCAATCAAATGGTAAATAGTTATGACTGGGGCACACAGTAAGCAAAGCTCGCAGTTGAAGGGTGATGTCGATGCTGAAGGGTGAAGGGTGATGAGGAGAGAATACACGGGTAGTTGTTCGACGCACGATATAAATGATTTTAATTCAACCAAAGTAAGCAAAAAAGCTTGCCAGACTCCGAAACGTGCCAACGATGGACAGGCTTATTTAATGCTGTTTACCAATTAACTACTTGCGCATGTTTACATAGCTGCTTTTCCTGGAACATTGCTATCCTTCACAGCTCCGTGGTCCAGGGGCGTCACCATGGACTTCGTTAGGTAACGATCAATTCTGATACCCGGGGTTACTGAATGCTGCATAGTAAAAGCAGGGTGAACGAACAATGAAGTGAACCGACTGGTAATGAAAGACAATTGTCTGGGCTATACAGTGGTACCATTTTTGATTTCATACCTTCGACACCTCTGCTAAGACAGCGTTTTACTTTACGGAAACTGGTCTCACCGCCGTGATCATTAGTGATTGAGTCGGGCGGGCTCAAGTGGCATAGGTTCCCCGGATCTCCGCCAGGTGGCAAGCGTCGCGACGCCCGATATTTGGCTAAATTTGTAGGAAAAACGCTCTTTTCTAATAAGGATCAGAAACAAAACCTTAGCTTCCAACGGTTTCGTATGTAATCGGATCTTGGCTATCACGCCATGCCCAATTCTACTCTGGGCTACGTGCCGGTCATCGGCCCATTTCAGATTCATACCCTCGTGTCAGTATCTTTTAACCATTACAAGAAGCGCAGAAATCGGTGACGAACTCAGAAAGCGCCTTCCAAGAGGGACATTCCCTTAGCACAAGTCTTAAGTACGAACAGTTTCGTATGCAGCGGAAAATGCGCTATCGATTGGTATGCCTTCACATTCAGTGCATTTTGCCGGAGATCGGCCCATTTTAAGATGCGAAGACCTTTCTACCCGTGCGAGTAGAAATATTTTCGCATTATAAAATGGGCCGATCTCCGGGAAAATGCACTGAATGTGAAGGCATACCAATCGATAGCACATTTTCCGCTGCATACGAAACTACGCGTAGCTAAGACTTCTGCTAAGGGTATGTCCCTCTTGGAAGGGGCTTACTAAGCCTCCACCGGCCTAGATTTCTAAGATTTTCGCTGGGCAGCAAGCGCCGCGGTACACACAATTCGGGTTCAATTTGCGGAAAAATTGGTCTTCCAAAACTTTCTTTACTGAGAAGCAGGCCTAACACCGTGCTTACGCACAATTTCGTGAGCAACTGGACCTCGGCTTATATCTAACTCGTCGTAAAGCTGCTGGCAGATCGATGGCCCATTTCAGATTCATACCAGCACAGCAAAAAATCTTAACCACTCCCGGAATCATATGAACCAGAAAATAAACTCTTCAGCCATTCGCTATGAAAATATATCCTGAGAAGAGGTCTGAAGTACGCACAGTTTCATATGAAGGGAACATCGGATGAATTCTGTTATTGTCTACATAGGCACATCGTGAACTGCGGTCTTAGGCACATACATATAGTTTCGATGCAATGGAAAAAGGCAATCAAACTTAATTAATTCCCATTCGGATAATTTACACGGAGGTCATCCCAATAAAAGTTCCAAATGCTTTCATTTCCCACAGCAAGCTTCCAACAGCCAGAACTCGTCAGATTTCTGTTAGGCATAGGCGGAGAGATTTTTTCCAGGTTGGTGGTGGGGGCAAAAGTTGTAACCAATGGTGGGGCCAAATACGATTCGGTCTATCACTTGATTTGTCGACAGAAAAAGTACGGAATCGGCTCAAAAGAGCACAAAGAGGGCCCTGCTTGTTACAGAATAGAGTGCTGAAGAGGGCTTAAGAGGGCCCTGTCTGGTATAAAATGCCAAATTTGGCCACAGAGCATAGTGCGGGCGAGCCGCACTTCGCGCGGCTCGTGTCCTCAGGAGGACCATTCGGGCCCTCAGGGAGGGGCGGCTGTCCCTGCGGCCCCCCCTTGGCTACGCCCCTGAACCACTTCACAACTACGGAAAGTAAAAACACAAGTTTCATTAGCTTACTCTGTAAATATATCCTAAAGCTGAACTCTTAAGTACGCGCAGTTTTCTGTGCAGTCGGTGACTGAAAACTGAAAATATTCTGGTATTAATTTAAGGTAAGTGGTTTTACCTTCAGGTCGGCATATTTAAAAAGCAAAGGTTCTGCCCGCTTATACGGTCAGCCAGCGATGACCGAAAGCCCCGTAAACCCTGTTGGGTCACATCATAACACCTTGTTACGCTTTATTTGATCCAGCATATAGGCTATCATCTAATATTCAGTTCTTGGTTTGATCATTTGTATCCGTTCATATATTGACTGACACTCCTGCATGTAACATAGTGCGTACAACGATACATGCCTGTAAGACACCGACCTAAAATAGACCACAGGCAATTTTAAAGTAAAATTAACCAGGTTCCACAAGCACGGAGCCCATTTAGTTCCGCCGGTGGGTACCGAACCAACCATTAGCAACTCAAGAAATGTAAAATAGCGAAACACAAGTAAGATAGACACCCGCCGTCCACATCGAGCGGATGAAACGGCTGAGCGGAAGGACAGAGCGGAGGTACCGGTGGGGAGGGGGTCCACCCGGAGGTATGTGGGGCTCTCCGACCCATCACTGGGGGGAGGGGGACAGCAGGTCCGCAGTGGCGGCTGAATAACGCTACAGTCCCGGAATGTCAGGCGCACTACCCGATGGGCGGCACGCAGACCCCCTTCCCCCTCCCCTCCCCCACCGCCAGCCGCCGCGCGGGGTTGTTGGCGTGTCGGACGGGCGCGCCGGCCCAACAGACCCGACCGCCGGGGCAGGCCACGGCCGCGAGATCGCTTGCGCGTCAAGGTATTGGGGCATCCCACGATAAATCGACCAAGCGATAGCACCTAACATGTCAGACTGTGATGAAAAATTGTCACATCGGTTTTGCGAGGCGCAGACTATCGCTGTGATATTATTAGCTGCGCCCGTTTAATGGTTTTTGAGTTGTGGCCTCGGGCACTTTTTGGACCCAATGAAAAACCTTACTTTTCCACTTGCCATGTATTAGAGACTAATAATTAACATTATATTAATTGTAGATCCCTTGAGTCGTTAAGACCCAAATCAAATATGATGACGTCTAAATTTAAGTTGACAAAAACAATCAAACATTACCGTTTTACCGGTGACCTAGGGTTGGGTTACGCGACTTGGTACTGATTAGAGTTATAAAATGTACTGTTTTTTTGAAAATTATTCAGTGGCTTATCCGTTGTAAGAATTGGCAGCAGGATTTTTTTATAATTGTTTGATTACATTTTAAATAAGTGATGCAAGAACAATGTATGTATGTACAGTCACTTGCGAAAGTATCGTTCCGCTGCCGACCCACTAGTTTGGAAGTCACTGTACGCTGTAGCGCTGCGCCGGGCGAGTGGGCGGGAATTGGGCGGGGACAGCTGAGGAGGAGTGGAACTCACACCTCTCAGATATTTCTCATTTCCATTGCCATCAGTTTTAAGAACTGGCGTCTCGGTTCGCCTCTCTGTCTCGGACCAGCCCTCGCACCGTTGGTGTTCATTCTTGGTCTTTCATTCCATGCCTCTGCATCAACCCCTAGCTGATCCTCAGGGTGCTTGCTTTCTCCACCTGTGGCTGCTTTCCCCTCTGGCACTTTCTCTGCATATGCACCAACTATTTAACTAGGTTGGGGCCCTAGCTCAATTTAGGGGCGCCCCAAAGGTCGGTGTATCATACGCGTCGGAAAAGGGGGGGCCAGGGGGGCCTGGCCCCCCACTTTTTGGCCAAAAATTTCCTGATCTCAGTCAAAATGAGAGACAACCGGACATTCTTATATCCAGCCGCTGCGGAATGCAGCGAGGAGCCCAAATTCGAACAGTTTTTGGTCCTGATGTTGAAAGTTTTTTGTCAGCATCAGGTTGAAGTTTGGCTGGCCCCCCACTTTTTTGCCGGTGGCGACACTTATGCGGTGTATATTGGGTCTCAGAACATCTCCAGGGGCCATTTAAGCTCTGGTCCCCAGCTCAGCTCAGGGGCCCTATAACTGTGCAGCGGCCCAGACCAGCCCAGGGGCTACCCAGTTCAACACAGGGAGCTCAAGATTGGCTTAGGGCCCACCTTAGCTCAGGGGCCCCAGGTAGGATATTAACACGCGCATTGACGGGGTGCGGGTACCCGCCCCCGGCTTTTGCGAAGGAAGTATAAAAATGGCGGCGCGTAGCGCCGCCGTACTTGGCATACCTTTTTCCTCATCATTTTCACAACTTGTTTTCTTCAAAATTGTAAGGTTAGGACATCTCAGGTCAGGTCACCAGTACAGGTGGAGCGACCTGACCTCAAAAAAGTTTAAGATAGCATAAGCAGGAACAGGATGAACTTATCCGATTGAAACTCGTACCACGCAATGACCCCACTGAGTTATCTAAAATATGTTCCGAAATTTTTATATCGATGACCTAAGGTCAGGTACGAGCCATGACCTCTCCATTGGAAATGCATGGGAAAAATGGTTTTAACTGAATAACACAGTAATTAATAAAGATAGAGCGTTTATTTAAACTGCATTAGATTTTCCTCGTCATTGCGGTTCTAATGATATGAATTTTGCCCAATTTGAGCTTGACCTGAACTCAGGCCAGGTCAAATCCTTGATTTGACCTGGCAAGGTCCTGTTATATATCATTCGATTTGGCTTGCTGCGAGGATTCATAGAGTTCAAATCGTTTTGCTCTACCTCTACTTGTTTAGATGTAATGGCCAAAAAACTTCATTTAAATGTTATCCCTATGACGGCTTGTTTTGTCCTCTAGTGATCCTAAATGTGACCTGACAAAAAATGGTTTAAATATTTTCGATGGAGTAGTGGATGGGCCATCCAACGCCTTTTACCGTTTTTCGCTACCTAGCGCAGTTGTCGAGATCTTAACCCGCGCCCCACCGGGGGTCCGGCGCCACCTTCGCCCCACCGGGGGCCATCGATGGCCCCTCTCTAACTCCGAAAATATGGGCGTTAGCGCAAATCTGCAAAGTGCAATAGAAAGCTCGCGTGAATTCAGTAAGAAGTTACTTCACATGTTTTAGTGCTCAGGTCAATGGTTTGACCTCCAGAGGTCAAATTAGGTCAAGATCGGCTATTTCACTCAAATATGCAATGATTAAGCAAACTGGGCATAACTCTTATGTCATTAGAGCTATTGAGGCCTGGTAAAGTACATTTGATAGAAAATTGCCAGTACTTTTTCCGCTATCTGGAACGTAAAGACCTCCCGCCAGTGGTTTGACCTCCAGAGGTCACCTCGTGACCTAATATGACCTGAGGTCACGAAAGGTAAAAAGTAACCTTGCCGTATATCAAATGAAAGCCAGTGACAAGACAAACACGATGGTGTTTGTTTCACCGCTCTACCTTAACTAGGTCAAACGTTATTGTTAAAATACTGTTTTTGACCTCTGGTGACCTTGGATGACCTTGGAAAAGTCAAAGGGCAAATATGAACCCTGGGATCCGTGAAAGGGTGTCCAAAAACGCTGTTCTGAGCAGTCAGATTATTTGCAATCATTTTTGTGACTTTTATATCATGAAACAGCTTTTCCCATGCTTTTCCAATGGGAGAGGTCACCTCGTGACCTGACCTCAGGGCACGAAATCGAAAAATCCCGGATATACACCTTGTAGACCCTGGAAGGGTCATGAAGTGTAGGAAGTTTCAAATTGATCGACTTTGAAATGTAGCTCTTACAGAGCTCTAAAGTTGAAGTGAGGTGACCTTGCTTGACCTCGTCTGGTGACCTGACCTTGGGTGACCCGGGGTAAAAAATTTCAGGGATGATGGAAAAATGATGCAGTGAGAGGTAGAGCCCTCAACCGCGGTGCTGCGCCTCGTCGTTTTTCTGCTATCCCGGAAAATACTTAGGGGAGCCATCGATGGCCCCCGTGGGGCGAGGGTTAAGGGCGGGTACCCGCCTGACTCGCTAATTTGGGGGTTTGTCTAGAAGCCGAGCATTGTCGCCTGCGCTGCTTTTGTCCTAGAATTAGCGGCTGTTGATGTGTATTTCGATAAATGTTTTGCCATAGGCGGTTCCAGGAGTTCATAATGGGGGGTCTACAATGTTTTCCATTCGAACCTTCCAAAGTGAATATACTGCCTACAGAATGGACGGGAGGGCTAAACATAACCATGCATTGAGCCGATATGTGTGTTATATAATGATAGGAAGCCATCGACGTGCTCACGTACCGTAATTAGGGGTGAGGGGGAGTTCACTCACACTCAAGTTCATTTTAGTGTTGTGTCTGCATTGAATGGGGCAGAGCATCGAAGATATGCATTTAATCCTTACACCAAATGGACACAATCCATCCATAGGTGGATCCAGGAGTGTTCCCCGGGTCGAGCAGAGGTGGATAAAGGCGGGGTAATTTGAAAAGTAGCCATACCTGAAAGGCGGGGTTGTTTGTCTTACCCTACTTCTTTGCCTCCCTGAATCCACATCTGACATATGTTTGGCATTTGATCATTTTGTTTGACATAAGAGATATCACACCCTACCTGGCGTATGTATTTCTGCAAAAAGACGAGCAAAAATCATATAATTCCCCCAAAATTCTGGCCCTTAAACCGCCCTTGAATTTCTAATTTCACCTTAATAGAAGATATCACCATGTTCAAGCAATTCCCTTTCAATCCATACCAGTTTCGTAAAAATATAGCCTAAGAGACAAGAGTTACGGATAATCTAAAAAAGGCAGACATTTTGTATATTTTGAAACACTTACCCTCAATTTTCAAAATCTTTGGATTTTCTTTTTTAATGGAGATTAGCGCAAGATGAATCTATTGCAGTGTGAATTTTTAAAATCGGTCGGGTAACTTTTAAAATCTTCGGGGGCAGAATCTGCCCTCTGTTGGAAATAGGGGTAGCCGGAAGCCCGTTGGAAGTAGGGTTAAGTTAGTCATGGGCGGATACAGAATTCATTATCGAGGGGGAGGCACATAGACCAGGTTTGCACCAGCTAATGCCGAATCGCAGTGTAGTGTAGTCGAGGACTTGATCAGAGGGTAACCACTCTCCTCTTCTGTTTACTCTGAATTCGCCCTTGATACCTTTGATGCCAGGAAAAATGTCAAATCGGCAGGTACAATGGAAAAGCCAATGTGCATGGTGCTTTATGTTTGGACTACAGAAATGCATATATGTAATTAACATAGGGTGCCCAGTTCAAGATGCCGCTTCGAATCCGTAATGAGACATATATATTAACAGAGTAACACACTCTCCACAAGCTTTTTTGTACCCAACATATACCACGCTTATATGTCAACGTAGAAGCAATAAGAGTCAAACATAATGCTCTGCCAGGTACGAGGCAGAATTTTAGCCCTTCCCCCATTCAGCAGACATTGCTGTGCAATGACTAAAACTCAGCCTCATGTTCATCTTGTATAAAATAATCCAGGAAACGATACGTTTGTAAAAATTATGAGCCCGCAGCTAATATCAATGATCCCCCTCATTGTCATGTTAAAAAAACAGTCTGAAATGTAAGAATTCCATAATTCATATCCTTTACACACCAACACACAATGAAATGCTGAAAAAATTCATAGCATCAGACTCATCAATGGAAGTAAGAATGTGGAATAGTTTAGTTCTTTTCACCGTTAGTGCCCCAGGGGATTCAGAAATTGCTCAAGGAGGGGGCGAACCCTGATGGGGGCAGCCTCGAAGGAGGCCCAGAATAGCTTTTGGGGGCCCAACCGTGCAAGATGTAAATTTTCGTAAAACGCATATGCACAAAAACATGTCGGGGAGCAAAAAAGAAAAGAAAAGTTAAACAACGTTTTGGGGGAAATTTCTGAGCATTCTAAGCGCTCACAAAACTATGAATTGGCCTTAAACTCCCTGAGGTCCGTTCAACATTTGATTGAATCTCCAAAAATCCAGGGTTTGGCCGAATTTCAGCTAGGATCACTAAATGGGACCATCACAGATCGCATACAGTATTCTGGAGCCTGCTTGAATTAAGAGTTTAAGATACAATACTTACCTACTACTCCCAAGCAGGGACGGATGTTGTAGCCACGGAGGGCAGAGACCAAAGGAGTCCCGCAAGCAAGGCAGGGGCCCAATTGTAGCCACAATATTTCCGGGCCACTTTAGATATTCAGGCGCCAGCACTAATCCTGAAACCCTGGTACTGGATTCATCTGAGATTTTCGGGTCCTTTTAACTAGTATGGGGTCTCTCAGCTGATTTTGGACCTTTGAGATAGTTTTGAGCCTCCTGAGAGTAAGTTTTGCAAGTAGTCCCTGAGCTGTTCTGGGGCCATGAGAGGGTATTGCAAAGGAGCTTACTGGCATGGCCTTAGACTCCACCACGCTGTTTGGGGCCCCCTGAGCTGAGAAGAACCACTATGGTGGAATTATTGAGACGGGCACCAGCTGGTCTAGAGCCCCTAAGAGGATCTACTCAAGATGTCTTTGGCTTTATCGTAGGGTTCCTAGCTGGATTGGTGTATATTGAGCTGGTAAGAACCCCTGAGATGGCATTGGATTTTTTGGTTTGTCCAGGCTCTATTGCGCTGATCTAGACCCTACGCTGCTTTGGGGCCTCTAAGCCCGTTGGGGGCCCAGTTGGTCTGGCCTCCTGAGTTTTTTTTACTTGCTCAGCTGATCTGGGGCCCCTGAGCTGGTTCTAAGCCCTTGAGCTTATCTGGGTCCCTTCTAGATGGTAAGGGCTCCCATGCTTATCTTGAAACCCAGGTTTTGGCACTAGGGCTCCATTAGCCGTCAATGACCCCTTATCTGGTTCGAAACCTCTTAACTGTTACGGGCCCCTCGGCTGATCTTACACCCCCTGAGTTGGGGTCGGGCCCCTTGAAAGGGGGTTTGTGTTGCATGTTACAGTGGGGTGCTCCAGTACTGAAAAAAGGGCGGTCAATAATGAAATATAGGCACCCAATCACAAACAAGAGGGCAAGCAAAAATCGATGAAGGTGATCCATGTTCAAGTGAGACGCCCAATGGTATGCCGGGGAAAGCTTACTCAAAACCAGGGGTGGCACAAAATAAAAAAGGCCAGCTTCAAATGGTTTTTCCTTCGAGCTTTGGTCTAGCATTCACTGTTCGTATCCAAGGTGTCGCCAATTTTCGTTCGTCTTCGGCACCCGAAATCGGTGGAAGCGGCACCTGGGTCGTAAGTGAATGAAACAGTCGTTGTAAAGACAGTAACCAAAATGTTAAGAAATATTTACAAATATTCACTTTCCAGGTAATCACAGCAGTTCAAAATTATATTGCGAGAAGTGTATAGTGTATATTATATATGACCGGTTCTTTACACAATGGCAACGCACGCTATGGGCAGGGGCGGCATTACGGATGGCGGAGAGACTATCAGTTTCAGTTATAAATGGGCCCATCATTATATTGTACGTGATCACTGTATGAGTGAATGTGCTGTGACTCTGGCTTCCTCCCAGGACGGACGTAGGTAAGGCTTAGACGCACGCCTGTTTTTGACACAAAGGTGCCAGCTTTGGCAATCGCCTTTCACGAACCTGTCAGGAGCTGTTTGATTTATCTCGGTGAATTGGCATTGTACATTGTAGCCAACCCTTCGGTAAGCATCCCGGCAGCGCTGAGTGATGGTCCCCTCCACCCCACCCACCGCGGAGCCATTGTACGGTTGGCTCCACTGTCGTGTCCGGCACGTATCAGGACTGTCGCCGGCGCACGTATCGGGTGACGACTTAGTATCAGCCGGCTAAAGCTTTTTGTTAGAGGGTTGAGTGATACCCTGACATGTTGTTGCTGTGGCCACCTTATTCAAACACTTGTGTTACCGCATAAGCATACCTTTTCATCCCTTCGTCGAAATTCGCCTCCACGGGCAATACGGGCGCATTGTGTTGAGCGTGAGGAAGTGTCATGGCTATTACGAGCCCTATCCCTCTCGCGCCCCGCACAGCGGTATTTCACGGCGGGCGTAATTGATGGATGACTGGGTGTACCCTCCTCTTTTGTTGAGGTCGGGCTGGCAGCGCTCCGTAGCCATGAGAGAAATCCGCAATGAACCAGAGTAAATACACCACTTCACGGGTAGACCCTAGGATCAATGCGTACACCAGAAAAGACGTCATCTGAAAATAAGTATTGAATTGAAGAGTAAAGCAATGTATTGTATCTTAATCTTAGAGGTCTCACCATCTATCCTAATCCCCTCCTATTAGCTTGTGAAATATAATAGTTCTTTTTAGTAACGCCGACGCTCCATGACATAAGCGTTATACCAAGATGTTATTTCCCCGTGTTGATTCCTTACATTTTCATTCAAGGTATGGGCAGGAAGAAATTTGCTTTCCCCACTTTATGCGAGAGTGCCAGGGAATATGTGAGTTTTTTAATACAATACCATTTTGGGAGGTGGGTGAACTCTGACCGTGACTCGTGACCGTGATCACTGCCTCAGGCAGTGGTGGAAGTATAGCTTAGGTCCCACTCCTGAAATTAGCACGTTTCCATAGACTAACAGAGATTCTTCCAGGGCAGCCGCGTCAGGCTTTATCTCCAGAGTATTGACTTAGCTGCCCCCCTCCCCCCACCGTTCCGAACTTGGGGCCTGGGTCCGTCAGCACTATTCGGTGACAAGCAGGGGCGCAGCCAGAACTTCCGAATGGGGGGGCACATCACCTTTGAGGGGCACACCAGGAGTAAAAGGTGGCTTTTTAACGTAACCTAAAAAACTTACTATATCTTAAATTATATTAACTTTTGGGTACCTTTGGTACGAGAAAAATGCAAATCAAACATTGGTGGAGAAGGGAAGCTCGATTAAAACCGGAAAAAGAAAATTATTTCACCGCAATCTCATCAAAGTAGTCAAAACATGACTGTTTTGGATAGATTTAAGGACAAGTCAGCCAACTCATGGAAGTACTTAACATCAGAGAAATCAGCGGAGCCTGTGATATCTCACTATGTGCAAGCTAAGATATATTGGAGTCGAAAATTCACTTGTTATGCCCACTGGTTTTGTCGTGACGAGTGAGCCCTGGTTGAACGCGGATTAAGTTCCGCGGCTCCCTCAAGGGGTGTAGGAGGAGGAGTGGCAAAGTGGCATTAGACCATTTTTGCTGCCGGAATAATTTGAGAGATATCTTTTAACGCGTTTATCAAGTTCCATATTTTCGAGGATCAGTCCCAGTTAGAGTAAAAAAGGTAAAGAGGCTGGTGGTTTTGTGGGGATGGTGTGACAGGGCTGAAAATTGTGAAAAACTAGTTCTTCATTTAGATTAATTAGTAGAAATCCTGGTTTAGGGGACTGCTCTCTGAGCTCAGGGGCACATGCCTTTTTAGCACATCCCTCCCCAGAATCCATCAGTATAATTAGCAATTTATATAATCAGGGGTGCTTAGGCAGCACCCCGACCAGCTCGGGGACCATATCAACTCGGGGGTACCAGATCAAGTCAGGAGGCACCTAATCAGGCCAGGAGCCCCATACCAGCCCAGGGGCCCTCATCAGCCTCAGTGTGACCAGCTAAGCTCAGGGCCCTAGAGCTGCTGATGAAATTCCTAATCAACTCAAGAGGCCCAGATCAGCTTCAAGGGAGATACGGAAAAAAAATTATTGGCTAGATCAAAAGGTCACAAAAAGTTGTTTCAGAAGTCCCATTATCATTTTTGCGAATTCGGCTTGCAAATGTCTTAAAGTTGCTCTCAAAGTCAACATTTCTAGATGACTTTACCGGTACACCTCTTATCGATGTAAATGACCTACCCCCGGCTACGGCTATCAATTTCTCTAAGAAACCGGTGCCATTTTTCCAAAGCAGTGACATGAAAGTTTAAAACTATTAAATAAAAAGTTATTTTAAAAAAGTTACAGCCAAAAATAATATTAAAACAAAAATATAGGACTTTTAAGAAATCACAATTGACCGATCAGAACGTACGGTCACCTCATAGGGGGGGGTACAGTCACCTCATAGGGGGTCACGGGGCCTTTCTGACGCAAAAGTTTCGTCATCTTGGGGTAGAAGCAGAAAACTACTCAAGACCCGAGGTACGAAACGGCTGAAGACGTGTGTAATTATGTTTTTTTCCGTTTTTTAGGGCGTATTAATTCATTTTGTATTTGCAAAGACTTTTTAAAGTTAATTCAAATACCAATACATGAGAATATACATTTTTATTACAAAAAACATTACTTTTTAACTTTAGATAGTTTTCGAAAAGTAAGTGATGGGTGAAGGTTTTAGCATTTTATCGGGATTATTAACCTATTTCGATAATAAGTGAGTGGCCTCCCAAAATTTTGCCCAAGATACAAATATAATTGACAGTTTCGTAATCCGGATTTTTCAAATAGCAAGAAACCACAATAATATTTTTTGCGTATCTCCCTTTAAAGGGCACAAAATAGGTACTAGCTCAGGGGGCACCAATGTGTGGTGGTCCTGGATGGCCTAACGCTGGCACAGCAATATAAGCCCCGTACAAAGCCTATCAGAGACCCAAAGTCGAAGGGGAGTACTGACCTCCCCAATCTCCTGGGATCTCCAACCAATGGCTAGGGGGGGGGTAAGTCAGCGGCTTCATCAGCAGGACCGTCCACGGAATAGGTGTTATATAGCAACTGGGGCACAGTTCTATATCCTTTTATTGAGCGTCCTTTTTCCTTAACATTTCTTAGATTTTAGAATACAATCCAGAGATATTGCTTGAGATCCTAGGCCCAAACACTATTTTCGAAAATTATATGTCTCGGAACAAATGTATCTACGCCCATTGCGTACCAAAAAAACACAAATTGAAACATGTCGATCTGGAACCAATACTGAAAGAAAGGAGGCAAAAATTAATCTAGTTGTATCATCGATAAGAGCAAATCAAACAGGGAACTTGGCACTTCAGCTAGTTTTAAATGTATAGGCGTAACCCCAATAACTACCTTCCTAACTATTCTGAAATAAATAACTTTTCGTTTTTTAACATTTCGTGGGAAAACTAGACAAACAAGGGTAATGACAGAAATTGATGAACATAATCCCAAAAATAAAAAGAAGTATGACAAGTTGAAAATAACAACAGGGTGAGCCAAGGCGAAAAATATCTCGGGTACCTATTTTCGTGGTAATTTGCTCACTTACAACATAGCAAGGGTGATAAAGAACTGTGGTGAATTCAACAGGATCTGTCCGCGGAATATACGTTATATCCGGGACGCACTCCCACATCCCTTGTATTTTGATTAATTTTTCTTTTCATTTTCTTGGAAATTTCCTGATTAAAGAGTTCATGAATTCGACACCTGGAAAGAATTGGTAATCATTTCCCGCAGAGTATCATTTATTCGTGCTCAAAACGACTGACATTCAATAACTTTAAGTCTGATTACCAGAGTGAATTGAGGTAGTCAGGTTTAATATCATGCACACCGTCTCACTTCACGTTCATTACGACGGCGCTTGAAAAGCCACTATATGTGTGAAAGTGTTCGAACTAATACACAGCAGTATTTAATTTCCCGAAATGTGCCACAAAGCTGTTATTTTAGCCACGCTGCAAATTTCCATATACGTAAAGGCTAGCTTTAACCCACGCCCCACCAGTGGTCCGGCGCCAACTTCGCCCGACCGGGGGCCATTGATGCCCTCCTGTAACTCCAAATATATGGGGGTTAACGCAAATCTGCAAAGTGCACTGAAAAGCTCGTGTGAATCCAGTAAGAAATTACTTCGCATGTTTAAGCGCTCAGGCCAAATGTTTGACCTCCAGAGGTCAAGTTAGGTCACGATAGGCCATTTCCACTAAAATATGCGATGCTTAAGCAGACTAGGCACAGCTCTCATGCCGTTAGAGTCATTGCAATCTAGTAAAGTGAATTTAAAGGGAGATACGCGAAAAAATTATGATTGTGGTTTCTTGCTATTTGAAAAATCCTGTTAAGGAAACTGTCAATTATTTTTAAATCTTCGACACAATTTTGGGAGGCCACTCACTTATTATCGAAATAAGTTAACAGTTCCGATAAAATGCTGAAACTTTCACCCATCACTTATTTTTCGAAAACTATTTAAAGTTGAAAAGTAATGTTTTTTGTAATACAAATGTCTCTCCTGTATTTGTATTTTGAAATAATTTTACAAAGCCTTTAAAAACTACAAAATGAATTAGTTTGCCCTAGAAACGGAAAAAATATAATTACCTACTCAAATCTTCAGCCATTTCGTACCTCGGGTCTTGAGTCCTTTTCTGCTTCAGCCCCAGAATGACGAAACTTTTGCGTGAGATAGGTCACGTGACCCCGGTATGAGAATCCTAGGCTTCTCATTGGTTAATTTTGATTTCTTTTAAGCCCTATATTTCTGTTTCAAAAAGGGTTTGGAATGTTTTTTCTCAGGTAATTTTTTTCTATAGTAGTCTAAACTTCTACATCACTAATTAGGATAGATATAACCTAATTCTTAGAGAAATTGATAGCCTTAGCCGTGGATACGTCACATTAACTGATAAGAGGTGTAACGGTAAAGTCGTCTAGAAATGTTGACTTTGAAAGAAGTTTTAAGGCATTTGCAGGCCGAATTCGTAAAAATTGGAATATGACTTCTGAAACAACTTTTTGTGACCTTTTGATCTAGCCAATCAGGGGCCAAAAAAGTGTTCAGATTGTCACCATTAAAAATGCCAAACCATAAATGTGTCACCAGCCCAGGCTGCAAAATGTGGCACGTTTTGAGTTATTGGGATACCAAGGGATACTCCTGGACCATCTTAGTTGTTGAAAAACATTGTGAGTTTAAATTGCATGTGCAAATTTTGGCTATTTGTTCCGTTATTCGTCTGGAGCAAACATATCAGCTAATTTTTGTCACCTTGTCCACCTTGGGCTGTCACCATTTAGAATGCCAAAATGGTCAGTTTCTCGACCCCTGTAGCCAATAAAATTGTTTTCGCGTATCTCCATTTAATGGGAAAATGTCATAACTTTCTCCGCTATGTGAAACATAATGACATTCTGATAGTGGTTTGACCTCCTGAGGCTACCTCGTGACCTAATATGACATGAGATCATAACTTTTACAATGACGTTTATTTTAGCGCTCTAGCTTGACACAACTGACCTTATCAGAACAGGTTTCAAGAGAACATGACGAGTACAGACAAAAGCGAAAGAAAAGGACAAAACAAATACGATCCAAAGATAGAAAATGTGAAGTTTTGCCTTTACCACAAGATCAGAGGCTAATACGGACCCCAATTCGAAGACTCTTAGCTGAAATAACATACATTCCTAGCTAGATGTAATGGATTCAATGCCTCCACGCCTTCTATCTCCTCCCAGACGACTCTCATGACGAATTCGGTCATGTGCGGCTGGGTTTCACACGTAGGTAAAAATGGCCAGAATAATTCCATAATCCTAAGGCATTAATCCTGGCAGAGCTAAAACAGCCGGCTTCCCCTCTAGCGGCCAGTTGCTGAACTAGCGTCTCGGTTGCTCAGCTGCTTCGGTATCCTGCCACCAGGTGGCTAGCCCCGCTAGTGTCAAGGCCAATGAGCGTTTCGTTACCTAACGTCTTTCCATGAGGGCCAGATCAAAGGGGGCCTCCTATTCCTGGACCTGAGGGGGACCTCCTAGCTTTTTGCTTTAAAAGTAAGGGGCCTCCTTTATAAGTAAAGGTGCCTCCATGTAGGTAATTTAGCGGACCTCCTTTATAAGTAAGGGATGCTTATAAAGTATCAAAGGATGGAGTTCTTTGGAGGCCCTCCATCTCTTGAGTAAGATGGAGGGCCTCCAAAGAATGCAAGGGGGCCATGGCCACCAATTCTTTCTGCCCAGGGTGGTGAAGCCCCTTTCGTGACCCCAAATCATATCATGGCCCACCATTTGAGAACTCTGATTTAAGCGAATCACTTTGGTGAAAATGCGTAGGTTTCAACGCCCAAACAGTTATAGGTACGTTGTGATAATTTCAACACACTGATTTACCCAGTCAACTTTTACGTATGAGAAACACAAATAATCAAGAAAACATGAAGCCAAACAGGATCGTCGTAGAATCCATAGGCGGTGAAAAACGTGGGAGCTTGGAAGCCGTGATCCCCCTTAAATAACAAATATAACACGAATTATTATTATTGTTGGGGCTTAGCGACGCCCCAACTGCCAGGGTCATACGGCGTCGCCAAACATAACACTAAACTCATGGCGTTGACTGGAAAGAAAGGGATCGGAAACTCCTTGGAGCTTCTCCCTCAATAAACCGGAACACTCCACCGCCACTGGTAAAATATCTGCATGTGACACCCTGACCTGAGTCCGCTCATTCCGACTCATCTGTTCCTGCTGGGTTCTTATTTACTCGCCCGCTCGTTAATGTGCCCGCATAGCTTGCACCACGGTATTTTTGGTACGTGCCGATTGTTTGGTGGAAATGTGACATCGCAAACTGAGCGGCCGTCTGGCAATAATTCCCCGGCCGACACTGTCCCTGCCCCCGCATGTGGGACAATAATTCGGGGTGCTGACCCCATTTAGTCAGCAACACGGCTCAGCCGGGCCTCATACAGCGATGGAGCACAATCGCGGGAGCCGAGGCACGGGGCACCGAGCCTGTGCTTTTGTTGTTTATTTATACGAGTATATTTTCCGACTTTTGTTCGTGATTCTCAATGCGATTTATGATAGATTTCTGCACGATACTGTTAAATCACTCGTTTTAGCTGGTGGCCAGGCAGTGTCTGGAGAATAGCTCAAGGAGGGATAAAAGTATTTTGTGATTTTCCCCGTTTATCTCCATTCGCAAGTTTATCTCCATTCGTAAGTTTATTATCGTCTTTTCTATTGTCGTTGTCAGTATGCCCATTGCAGTGCCTTCCACTGACCTCCACTAGGAGGTGGTGGAGGCAGGGCTGCCGGTTCTTCCGGGAAAAAGAGCGAGGTTGATTCCAAAATAGGGCTTAATTTAGGGCGTGAACTTTCGAAAATATCGGTGCACTCAATTTTGAAATATCAATAGCTACCAAATTAAAAGGTGATTGTATAGTATCAGACGTGTTGAAATCCTCTCAGAGGCTTGCTCAATCGTATAGAGCCATTTTCAATCATTAAAATAAAAAACGAAAACATAAAGGAAATTTTAACTGTGATATTTCATCAGGGGTGTACGGGAAACCCCTAGGAGATATCAGTGACGGATCCAAGGGGGGCCCAGGGGCCCGGCCCCCCCCTTAGCTCCGAAGCGCCCCAGTATAGCTTAGCTCATATCGGGCGCCGAAGGCGCCTGATATGAGTGGCGCGCCTGTACCCATTTCGTGCGCCAAGGTGGTAGATACCTCTTATTCCACTTGAATTAACACATACTCCTTAAAACCATGGCAAAGCGCCCCTGCCCAAGCATTAGACACATTTACTGATCTTTTGCGCCCCAGTAAAATGTTGCAGATGAAATTTAGAAAGCTAACAAAAGCGCCCCGGCAAAGAAAAGGCGCCACTAGATAGCAAGATTGCGCCATGGGGAACTAATACACCCCTGAGTAGCCTAGGCGCCCCCTGGATGAAGCGCCCCTGGGTAGCCTAGACGCCTCCTGGATGAAGCGCCCTACGGATATCATATGCGCACTTGGCTAGGAAAGGCGCCCCTGGGCAGCAAAGGCAAATCTTGGTAACATATGTACCCCGGACAGCATAAGCGCCCCTGAGATAGAAGTAGGCGCTTTAGGAAAATGAAATGCTCACCTTGGGCAGAAAAAGGCGCCCTTTGATAGCCTAGGCGCCCTCTGGAAAAAGCGCCCTACGGATGTCATATGCACCCTTGGATAGCAAAGGCGCCCCTGGACAGCAAAGACAACCCTGGATAACACAAGTGCTGTGGACGGCAAAGGCGCCCCTGGGTAGCAAAGGCGCCCCTAGGAAGGCACCCCTTCGATAAAAAACCCGCCTTTGGATAGCCTAGGCGCCCCCTAGATGAAGCGCCCTACGGATATCATATGCGCCCTTGGCTAGGAAAGGCGCCCCTGGGCAGCAAAGGCAAATCTTGGTAACATATGTACCCGGACAGCATAAGCGCCCCTTAGATAGAAGTAGGCGCCTTAGGAAAATAAAATGCTCACCTTGGGCAGAAAAAGGCGCCCTTTGATAGCCTAGGCGCCGACTGGAAAAAACGCCCTACGGATATTATATGCGCCCTTGGCTAGGAAAGGCGCCCCTGGGCAGCAAAGGCAAATTTTGGTAAAATATGTACCCCGTACAGAATAAGCGCCCCTTAGATAGAAGTAGGCGCTTTAGGAAAATAAAATGCTCACCTTGAGCAGAAAAAGGCGCCCTTTGATAGCCTAGGCGCCCACTGGAAAAAGCGCCCTACGGATGTCATATGCACCCTTGGATAGCAAAGGCGCCCCTGGACAGCAAAGACAACCCTGGATAACACAAGTGCTGTGGACGGCAAAGGCGCCCCTGGGTAGCAAAGGCGCCCCTAGGAAGGCACCCCTTCGATAGAAACCCGCCTTTGGATAGCCTAGGCGCCCCCTGGATGAAGCGCCCTACGGATATCATATGCGCCCTTGGCTAGGAAAGGCGCCCCTGGGCAGCAAAGGCAAATCTTGGTAACATATGTACCCGGACAGCATAAGCGCCCCTTAGATAGAAGTAGGCGCCTTAGGAAAATAAAATGCTCACCTTGGGCAGAAAAAGGCGCCCTTTGATAGCCTAGGCGCCGACTGGAAAAAGTGCCCTACGGATATTATATGCGCCCTTGGCTAGGAAAGGCGCCCTGGGCAGCAAAGGCAAATCTTGGTAACATATGTACCCTGTACAGAATAAGCGCCCCTTAGATAGAAATAGGCGCTTTAGGAAAATAAAATGCTCACCTTGAGCAGAAAAAGGCGCCCTTTGATAGCCTAGGCGCCCACTGGAAAAAGCGCCCTACGGATGTCATACGCACCCTTGGATAGCAAAGGCGCCCCTGGACAGCAAAGCCAACCCTGGATAACACAAGTGCTGTGGACGGCAAAGGCGCCCCTGGGTGGCAAAGGCGCCCCTAGGAAGGCACCCCTTCGATAGAAACCCGCCTTTGGATAGCCTAGGCGCCCCCTGGATGAAGCGCCTTACGGATATCATATGCGCCCTTGGCTAGGAAAGGCGCCCCTGGGCAGCAAAGGCAAATCTTGGTAACATATGTACCCCGGACAGCATAAGCGTCCCTTAGATAGAAGTAGGCGCTTTAGGAAAATAAAATGCTCTCCTTGGGTAGAAAAAGGCGCCCTTTGATAGCCTAGGCGCCCACTGGAAAAAGCGCCCTATGGATATCATATGCGCCCTTGGCTAGGAAAGGCGCCCCTGGGCAGCGAAGGCAAATCTTGGTAACATATGTACCCCGTACAGCATAAGCGCCCCTTAGATAGAAGTAGGCGCTTTAGGAAAATAAAATGCTCACCTTAAGGAGAAAAAGGCGTCCTTTGATAGCCTAGGCGCCCACTGGAAAAAGCGCCCTACGGATATCATATGCACCCTTGGATAGCAAAGGCGCCACTGGACAGCAAAGACAACCCTGGACACAAGTGCTTTGGACAGCAAAGGTGCCCCTAGGAAGGCACCCCTTCGATAGTAAAGGCGCCTTTGGATAGCCTAGGCGCTCTCTAGATAAACTAGGTGCCTGAGAAGGAAAATGAGCGCCCCATTGGAAAGTACAGGCTCCCCCTGTATGACATAGATGTCCCTTATCCATCTTCAGCTACCCTGGATTGGAGCAGCGTCCCTCAAGAGCAAAGGCGTCGCTGGACAAAAAGGCATCTCCGTATATCAAGGGCACTCCTAGATAATATATGCACCCCTTACATAGAACTAGGCACTTCAGGGAAGTGAAAGGTGGCCTTTGGTTAGGACGGCGCCCTTGGACAGCCTAGGCGCCCTCTGCATAAAGCGCCCTACAGACATCATATGCGCCCTTGGATAGCAAAGGCGCCCCTGGACAGCAAAGTTAACCCTTCTTGAAATAGATGATCTTGACAGCATAGGCGGCCATGGATAAACTAGGCGCCTGAGAAAGAAAACAAGCGCCTCACCTAAGAGTACAGGCGCCCCCAGGATATCATAGGTGTTCCTTTCCATCTTCAGCTTCCCTATTGTCTATGGTTTGGCACACCTGTCCGACAGTCGCGCGCTCTGTTACAGGGCTCGAGCGCTCAATTTGAGCATGGACTGCCTTTAACCACATTTCGTTAACCTATAACTGAAGGCTTAGTGCTCCATCGCTGCAACCGGGTGCCTTTTTCAGTATGTGCGCCCTACTTCCGAGAACAATGCCCTCACCAACCAGCAGTCCTCCCAGCTAAGCAGATGAGCGCCTCTTTCTGATAACTAGGCACTTTATTTCAGTGTTCGAGCGCCTTATTTCAGAAATTTTATTCTCCATCTATTTTGGGCTCCTCCTGGATTGCATAGGCGCCCCCTCAAGTGCAAAGGCGCACCTGGATAGAAAAGTGCGCCCCATGTTTGCAAAGGCGCTCCAAGACAGCATATGCGCCGCTTAGATGGAAATAGGCACTCCATTAAAGTAAAATGTTCCCTTTGGGTAGCAAAGGCGCCCCTTAACAGCGAAGGCAGCCCCAGATAACAAAGGTTCTCTGGACAGCATAGGTGCCCTTTAATAAACTGGTGCCCAAAGAGAAAAATAGCGCCTCACCGGAGACAAAAAGCACCCCAGGATAACGTAGGGGCATGTATTTCAATCATGTCTGTGATTGAAAAATACATCTAGACAGCATATGCGCCCCTGGATAGAAAGACACCCCTGGGCAGTAACGGCGCCCCTGGAAAGCAATAGTGCGCCCCTGTGGAGAAAAAAGCCGCCTCCTGAATAACCTAGGCACCACCCTCGAAATATCAGATGCCCGTGGATAGAACAGACTGCCTTGAATAAAACAGCGGCCCTGGATAGTAAAGGCGCCCTTTGATAGCATAAGCGTTCCTCAGCAACAATATGGGCGCTACATGAGCTCAAGGTTCACGCGCACCTAAGCCCAATAATAGAGCAACCAATCGATGCCAAAGCACTCCTTAAAGCACGGGCGCCAAACTTCCTAAGAAGTAAAGGCGCCTCTGGGTAGCAAAGGCGACCCTCGACAGTGGTGTAGGTATTCCTGAATAACAGCAGCGTCCCTTGATAAGAATAGCCCCAAGATGGCACAGGTACCCTGCTGAAAGGAAAAGCGCCCCTGAATATCAGAGGCACCCTCTGAATGAGGTGCCCATGGAGAGCATAAGGGCGCCCTATGTAGGTATAGCAAATTGCCGCCCCCTGGATAGCCTAAGCGCCCCTTGCATAGGGTAGGTGCCACTGGGTAGTATAGGTTAACCTTGAATAAAAATACGCCCCTAAATACTAAGGTGAACCTGGATAAGAAAAAGCTCCCCTTGGGCACTGGGTATCAAAGGCACCCCCGGAACAGCAAAGATGCCTCTGGATAGCTAGGTTGCGTCCATTGGGGAGCGAAGGCGCCCCTGGGTGGCACAGGTGCCTCATCGAAGCAAAGGCCCCTCCAGAGAGCATAAGTGTCCCTGATGAGCACAGGTACTCCTGGACAGCCCCTAAATGACGTTGCATAATGTTACGACACCTATTATGACGTATGCTATTACATCAAAGTAAAGGTTATTCAGTGTTTAGATCAAGGTTACAGGTCAATTTTAAAGGTCACTGGCCTTGATGATCAATGCTTGATGAAAGGTCATTGGTAAGCTTGGGCACAGCGCTAGTTATAGCGTAAATTAGGCCTAATATGTTGGGTTGTGCCGTAATAGGTCAATGACCGTGAAGGACCTTGACCCCAAAAATTGCAGACATTGTTTAGAGCATTCCCTTTTGGCCTCAGCCCTGTTCTAGAGTATCCGCGCCCCGTTCCGGCCCGTTGGGGGGGGTGCTTGAACACCCCCTCGAGGTCTCCCAGTGGCACGAAAAAACGTCGGCGCGAAGCGACACAGTACTTGTCACACCTTATCATTGATCAATTCCGCAACTTTCCCTCAAAATGTAAGGTTGCGTCATCTCAGGTCAGGTCACCAGTGCAGGTCAAGTGGCCTCACCCCAAAAAATGTTTAAGTTGGCGTAAGTAAGAAAAGGGTGAATCTATCGAATTGAAACTTGTACCATATAATGGGCCCAAAAAGTACTAATAGATTTATTCCGGGATTTTTCCCATCGATGACCTAGGGACAGGTACGAATCATGACCTCTCCATTGAAAATGCATGGGGTAAAACGGAAATTTGCTGAAAAATTGCTCTATGTCTGCAGACGCCGCTTGAAATACCTTCGGATTCCCCAAATCATAGTATCCTAGGCCTCTTTATCGGTTCATGTTGCAAGTTTAGACATATTACCTCTGAGAGTTCATCTGGGGTATTCTAAGCAGGTTTTAAGACTTGGGTCAATTGTTTTGCAGGAAATATTGATAAAACCCGTATTTTGATACCATTTTTATTGCTATTGTGACTTGATTGATATGCATACTGACTATGCTAGGCTAGATGTTGACCTTGACCTACCCACAGGTCAGGTCATTATTATGTTTTGACCTAGTATAGTCATATTATGCATTACTTGATGATTCGCCGTAACGAGAGGAAGCGAAGTGTGCCTAAAAATGATTCTAGCTCAACTCTGGCAGATGCTAGAGTATATAGACAGACATGTTGTAAGCTTTGTCTCGGGGGAGGGACCCCAGCGCTGATCCCGGAAAAAATCCGCAATGGCCCCCAGGTGCCCTCAGGGAGTCAGGAAATCTGGCGTGGGTGGAATCCGGTAGGAGGGATTTTGGGTCTCCAAAATCAGCTGAGGGGCCCGTGCCAGTTAAGGGGGCCTAGATTAGGGCACCCGACGAGCTCATTTGATCTCAGTGCCAACACAGGATTCTCAAGACCAGCGTGGGGTGCCTACCTATTTAAACGGTTTCTAAATAGGCTCAGGGACCCAAAACTAACCCAGGGGTCCAATTTTCAACTCATGGGGCCCATACACTGAGGGGAACCTGCAGAAGCTCAGAAGGCCCATAAAACTAATAGGGCCAGACTAGCTGGGTGCCTCGCCGAACTAGTGTCCAGTTACGCACAGCGGGCCCCAAACAAGCTGAAGGGATCTATATCAGTTAAACGAAAACGATACCAACCCAGGGGACAATGACCAGCTTAAGGGACACTAATCCAGCTTGGGGCTCAGAGCTCAGAGCTCCAGTTTTTAGCTCAGAGGGCCCAGGACCTGTTGATGGGGCCCTATATCAATAAAAGGGCCCCGAAAAGCTTAATAGGCTTCAGCGATGACATATAGGTTTAAAGTTCAGTGTGAGAGCCTAGGTAACTAAAGCAGTCCCAGATCAGCTGAGGGGACTCGATATAAACTCAGGGAAGTCACCAAAAACTCAGGGGCCCAGGCCCGCAGAGGTTCTGCGGCCTATGAGGCTCAGGTTAGCGTCAATCGGGTATTTCAGTATGGAGCCGTTAGCCAGGACAACTGTGATAAGTGGAGGTGGTGGATACGACGCCCCAGTTTTCGCCATGACCGAAGATAACTGTATTATTTGCTCATCGTGCTTCAGTTAGCGTCAGTGGGTGCTTTCAGCATTTTCTACCAAGGTGCCAGTCGTTCGCTGGCCCGAAATATGCTTGATGGTAAACGTGAACATGTCTTCACTAAGAGGAAGCCTTCATGAAAATAAGCATTTACAAATTCTTTTTAAACGCGTTTTTCATTGACACTGGCCGCCTTTCGGGTGGTAAATTGGCCAGAGGCGGATCCAGGGGGGGCAAAAATGGCATTCCCCAAACGGAAAAGCTCGGGACAAAACTATGTTTTCGCCCCCAAAGCGATCGACCTCCTTTTTCCCCTACTCCTTTTTAGTTTATAAGCAAGATTTTGGTGTTTCAACTCTCAACTTCAAACAGAACATAAATTGATAAGATGTTCCCTAGCCTGTCCCCTCGAATCCGGAAATGTAAAAAACACTGAAGATTATATATTCGGGCACAGCCCTTCATCAGAATCATGGAGTAAATATCAATAATTCTCAGTTATAGTATAGCCAGACCTCCATAGTATAGCCAGCCTTGGATGGGAAGAAGTATCTCGAGCCCTTTTTTGGCTTTTCGTCTGAAATACCACAAAATTCTACCGGCAAGTGATATTGGTAGCGCAGCTTTTGACTGTGTGACGTTTTTTTTTTTTGCTTTTCGACTTTGGTTTGTCCCCTCCAAACCGACCGGCTAGATCCACCACTGAAATTGGCGCCCCTCAGGTTCGGCGCCCCCCAGGTTCGGCGCCCTCCGAGCCTGGGCCCCCCCTTAACGAAATCCTAGATCCGTCACTGGGAGATATAAATATCCTAGGAAAGTTGGGAACCGCTATCCTAAAACCGCCATAGGCGTAACCTAGTTTCGGTTTAAGCGGAACACATGAAAACGAGAAAGAAATGACCGTACTGTTCGCAATCTTTACTATGAACAATAAGCAGAAATAAGAACAGCTTCAATATGAGGCACAAGGGCTTGAAGCTCTTGTGATCAGACGCGTGCAAGTTTGCCAATTAAGAAAGTTTAAAGCCCAGATAGCCAAGATCTGTACTCCCCCACAGACTTAACTTGATGATGACAGCCGATGTCGGGACAACGAAAGACTATATCATGTACTCACTCAATACGCCCCTTTTCCTCGGCCCGGAAGACAGAGTCCTTCGCCAGCACCTCTAGAATAGAGTCCGCTTCGGCAGGAGCCAGAGATGAGAGGTCCAGTCGGACGACAGAGTCTTCCTCCTGGTTCCAAGGCCGCGGCGCCGGGGCCATTTCCGTGATGTCCTGTTCAGGCACATCATCACCATCAAAGGCAACATCTTCAAAACCATCCCCGGTCAGAAAATCACTGCTCGTCTCGATGCCTTCGGGATGGTATAGCGCGACGGCGTAGGTGGCGGCCTCATCTGGAGGAACGAACGCTCTCCGAGGCTTGGGTGGCGGAGCTCGCCGATAGGTGGCGGGCTGAGCTTGGCGATTCTCTCTCTGAATTGTCTCATCAGACTCGTCTGTCGTCACTCCATGGAGGAAGACGTTTGGAGATGCGCCAATGTTGTGAACAAATGCTGAGTTCCTCGCCTCGCTGACGGCTTCTTCGCCTGCGGGTGACCTTCTAGCAGTCATGGTGTCACCTTCGTTCCACAGATGCCTTCGGAGTGACGCCTCCTCCACTTCTTCTGAGTGATCCTTCTCTTCTGGAAACGAGCAGAAATCTTCATTTGGGTGATGCAAAACGGCATCACTCCTCTCACCCGCCAAGCCCTTGGCGTCTTCTCTGGTCTGCAAGGGGTTGCCTTCTTCAAGAAGCGAATATCTTTCCTCCATCTTGAATGGTCCAACTGCTCTGCTCCGACAGGTTCGACGCTGTTTTCGATGTCCTCAGGAAATGTTCCGCGCGCGTTCCCTCTGAAAAACGATGGATAAGTAACTGAAGACAGTCTGGTTAAGTAAAAATTTCAATTTTGAGAAAAAATCCTACATATAATCATTAATGCCGATGAGAGACACCACTTGTTTAGTGAAATAATTTGAAAGATTGAGGAATACGCGTCTCCACTCTCCACGCTGAGAACACTTAGGGACGAAGTCGCCACTCACCCCACGGCAGCCAGCACTATTTTGTTTGTGTGTCATTCTCGGTTCCGTTCAGTGAGCGGAGCGGGAGTGGCCCGCACACGTGTTAGCGTGCATATAGCCAGTCAACACAGGTGGACAGGAGCCCTCAGCCTGACTCATACCTCCATTACACAGTCAAGAACGGCACACAAACACAAAGCGAACACCGTCGGACCTTTTCTTTCTTTCAATTCAGATAAATTTTTACATGTAAACTGGGGACTTTATTAGTCCACAACCCCTCTAGTTCTGAATAACCCTGCCCGCTTTGGACAACGGTTATTTTGCCCTCTGCTGAAGTTGATGGTGGCCCGAACAAGACATTCTGCAAAGGGAAAAAGTGCTCGACAGAGAGCACATGAGCCAATTACTTATCTAAGTAGCAGGTATTTGTACCTTGGCGCTCCTAAGTCAAGAAAAAAATGTTCTGCTGACTACTCATGTCATCATCCTGTTTCAACTTTTCGGGAAGTTCAATTGCGGTGGTCATTTTGCATTCATTAGTCATTTAAAATTCACCACGTTGTGTCTCAAGTAAAATAAGCCGGCAAGTGTCGGTAAAATTACTTCTCCGTAGATCCGCAAAGATATCCGTACACAAGGCTTCAAATCTTTCCCAAAGCTAATAAACAGCGTTGTCGGGTCCCTGCTTTCGCATCTCATGACTCCCGGAGTAAAACATCACATTAAAATTAAGTCTCACGAGGTATAAAGCGATGTTGGGGACATCGAAAATCAAAGACTCCAATTTATTTATCGTTCCAAATAAGCGTTGTTAAATCACGACTTGGGTGGGCAGTGAGCCATGGGTATCTATCCTAGAGCGGAAAATCGTTATCAAGCGCAGTAACATCATAAAAATTACGTCTCACACCTGATACCCGACAATAGGACTCACGGTCCACCACATGAAGATACAGATAAGACGCCCGGGAATAGACTGACAAACAGTTGTTGGTTGTCGATTCAACCATGGTTTGAAGCTCAAACATGCCCAGCACTGCGTTCAGTGGACCAATGCAGAAAATATTTTACATTATTCCGCTAAATACGGATAACGCAGCGTAGATCACCAGCAACGGCAAACACAATGCCAACAACAGATCACGCGAGGGAAGTAGAAATGTATAATACAGGCTCTCTAGTCCAACATGGATCCGTTTAATATGATTTACTTACAAATAAAGTTAACAATTTGTCTTTTTATATATACATGTATCCACCGCGGTATCAGAAGGCATACCCGTTCAGTGTGCGGTTCAAGGAATGATTTCACGACGCGTCCACCTACAGATAAAAGAACAAGCAGCCAGTACGTCAATAGCATAACACAGGTCTTAATCTGCAAGAAACTGGCAAGACAGCGAAAAACACTTCGAGAAGCGCTGTCAGCAACTGGAGATCCTTACGAAAAAATGGGAACTGTGACAGCAGTCTCGCATGCAGCAGCGCTTACCTCTGCAGAGACACTCTGTAGACGCCCCGACAACCCCGCGGCGGCGGAGACAGCCACCGCGACTCGGTCACACTCGCTTTATCGGCGCAGAGGGGGCGGGAGACTGAGGCATGCCTTATCGGACGACGCGCTGTCGTTTAAGCCCAGATTCAGACAACTCGCTCCTCTTGATCCGAAGCTGCTCGTATCGTTCGCGACTTTAATGTCGTCAGCAACGCGTTGACTGCTGGCATGCAGGCGCCGCAAGGCCGACTTTAAGCCGGTCAGCCTTGGCAGTGTATGCTCTCGGCAGCGTACAAAACAAATTACGAGGAGTTCTCTCTCGAAGGTGCCTCACTCTCCGAATTGACTTTGAGTAAGAAGTGACTGTGGGTGTAAATATTTGTGTCGTAGTTCGAGATTAGTAGCCATTTCTGCGCAATAGGCTGCTACCGTATGAATAATATAGTCTAAACAGTAAATTAGCATTTCCCTCGAACTTTTAAGTAAAAACCGCGGATTAAGTTTGCAAATACTGATATTTGACATTTGAGACTTCATCTGAATAAATTAAACAACGCAAAAAGGACGAGTTCACTTTCTCAAATTTGTTTGTTGAAGAAATTGAACATGTCCTTCCTCAACCGACTTTCAATCGTGTGGTTTGTATTTTCGTGTTGTTTAATGTACTCCGATGAAGGATCCAAGGCGAAATATCAGTATTGAAAAATTATTCGCTCTTTTCACTTTTTCAGAGTTTGAGGGAAAGGTTAATTTACTCTTTCGTGCAACAAATTGACCATCATTAACAAACTTCTACTATAAAAAATAATCTAGCCATAGTATCAAAGTAATTACGCCAAGAGCATGCCTCAATCAGCCATGAGCAGCATAACAAAGGCGGAGCAGTAAACAGACGAATGCATTTGAAGTTCATCGCAGCCAATGGTTTAACACAGTCATCAGTAACAACGCCTTGGCCGCCAGGCGGGGCGAACATTTCCACAAGTGGTCTCACACCTGGACAAACATCAACATTAATGGCTGACAGAAAGCAGGAAGGCCGGCATCGCATTCCGCACAGAAACCTAGCAGAAATCACGCCCAGATACGAAGTGACACAAGTTGCACTACTGCCGTATTAAAACCGGTGCTTTCACGGCCCATTGTTTAAACTGGCGGGCCTTCATCGTTTGTTTGAGGGAGGGAGAACAGAGTACACAAATCGTGAAACAGTATTTTTTATTGATCGGAAAAATGGGCGGGGGCGGGTGAAGGATGCATTTTCGAATCTCCTGGACTGACTAGTTTTCTTCATTGTTGCGATTTTTGCCAGTTATACAAACCTGGAGGAGGGGGGCGTGACAGGAGTAACACAGCATCAGATACATACCTTGTTTCCTTAGAGGTACTAGTGAACAAATATTATCACTGGAGCCGCTCTCCGGACCTTCGGTTCTGACGAAATTATTCGTGATATATCCAAAAGATTTTTAACGCCTGAGTCAGTAAGATGCCACATGTCTGAAAATCCAGCACCAAACTCGGCTCCTTAAATGTTCCTCAAATTCTAAAGACACATCAAGATCTAATAAGATTCAGCATCCAGGTCCGGAATCCGTTTTGATAATTTCACTCGTGTCTGGTACCAGTTTTGAGTTCGCCGACAGGAAGATCTCCGAACCCGACTGTCAGACTGTCGCGCATTAAACACCGCTGAGTTTGAAGGCATTGAAACCGCGCCTGACTTCACAGTCAAGACTCCATAGCGTCTGACCACGTCCACTCTTCACCATCCGACCATCCATTCTGAGTCACTGCACACAGCTGACCCCGGACCTGACCCCGAAGCATACAACTCAGCCAGCCTCTGACACACAATCCCTCCCACACAGAGCACCAACACCTGGTACTGCACGCTGTTTCTGACACCCAATACTGAAGCAGTTTGACAGCTCAGGGCTCCCGTTTCCTGCATTATGGCAACAGCCGAGGCCCCCTCCCAGTTCTCGTCCTGTGTTGACGCGGGACACGGTTGTATCGACTGGGTTGAGCAGCTCTGCCGCGATTCAGGGCGTTCCAACACTGAATAGTTGTAACCGGCCGGGCGACAGAGCGGGAGAGAGCGCGGAGGCGGCAGGAGAGAGCAGGGGAGGAGACCGCCTTGCCCGCCGGCGTGGCTGAAGGTGTGCCAAACAGGCTGGTGTCGGCGACGACAGCGGGAGAGGTGCGGGTACCCAGCATGGGAACCTGCTGCACCCGGCCGCCGGACCACGCCTGAAACAGGGGAACGGCGGCTTCAGCGGGACAGCATCGGAGAGACGCACACCCAGGGATCTTCTACAAACACAGCAGAATAGAGGGGCGGACGTTACTGCTCGACTTTGATCACTGTGATCCAGTTATCATTCGAGGTAAAATTGTTGCGTACGGGACAGTCAATTCTGTCGTCACATGCCTGTCGCAAACAGGCCATATCACCCCGGGAACACCTGCTTTGACTGCAACTGTCGCACTTGTGTTGTCTTCTCTCAATGCAGACACGGGCGGCTGGTCTGCGATCTCGACACTCACGATACTAAGGCTGGCGGAGTCGGCGAGGTTCAGCTGGAAGGCCACAGTCACCGGCCACTGCTGCTCCTCCGGGGGTCGGATCACGCCGCAGGGGGTCACGCGCAGGTGCGGCTTCAGTTCCGTGCAGAACACCGCCACACAGCCGCTGTCGGAGAGGGCTACCGCCAGTCGGCGGCCCGAGCCGTCCCACGCCAGCGCCGACACCTGGCCGCCCGCCCTGCCGGCCACGCACAGGCTACAGGTCACAGCAGCAGCCTCCGCAGAGGCTACAGGTCACACGGCAGCCTCCGCAGAGGCTACAGGTCACAGCAGCAGCATCCGCAGAGGCTACAGGTCACACACCAGCCTCCGCAGAGGCTACATGCCACGCAGCATCCTCCAAATAGGCTTCAGGTCACACATCAGCCTCCGCAGAGGCTACAGGTCACACGGCAGCCTCCGCAGAGGCTACAGATCACGCAGCAGCCTCCAAATAGGTTTCAGTTCACACAGCAGCCTTCGCATAGACTACAGGCCACACAACAGCCTCCTGCAGACATGTCACACAGCAGCCTCTGCAGACAGACCACACATCAGCCTCCGCAGAGGCTACATGCTATACCGCGACCTGGCGAGAGGCTACAGTCGGAACACAGCACCAGACTTTGCTGAGGTCTTAAGAAACAACGTACGATACCAGTACCTACCACCTCCCAGCGCAGTCTAGACCCAAGTTACCCTCAAGTAGAAGGCAATCATGCTTCCGCATCACGTTTTAGCACGGACAAACGGACGGTTGCATAACCATGAGTGACATCACAAGCAATATCCCGCATCATCAGAGCGCCGCCCCCCACTGACCGGAAGCCGACTCCACAATGGTCGGTGAGCTGGCAGGTGGCGAGGTCAATGACCGGCACAGGCTTGGGAGCCGCCTCCGTCAGCAGTACCGGTACAAAGGACAGCGCGAAGATCACTGCCGGCCACACCACTGTCAGCTACATACAGCCGGGCGGAGAGGGCGCCACCGTCGCGGCGGCCACGGACGACAGCTGGGTGGCCTCGTCTTCGACTCAGTCATAATGAACAGAGTTCGGCATTCGGCGACGAAACATAATTACACACTAATACAAGATAGAACGCGTATTTGATACTCGGTTCTGAGGCACTGACCCGGCTCTGACTCGGTTCTCAGGCACTGACCCGGCTCTGACTCGGTTCTGAGGCACTGACCCGGCTCTGACTCGGTTCTGAGGCACTGACCCAGCTCTGACTCGGTTCTGAGGCACTGACCCGGCTCTGACTCGGTTCTGAGGCACTGACCCGGCTCTGACTCGGTTCTGAGGCACTGACCCGGCTCTGAGGCGGTGGCGATCAGCGCCACCCTGCCATCTGGTGACCAGCAGGCGGCCCGCACCGGACCGCCAGAGGCGGGACTCCGCCACCGCTCGTCTGTCCAGCGGGCCGTCTCCCACACCCTGTCGGAGGTACCGAGATCGAACCCCCAGGAGACACGGGTGGGGCCAGGGGAAGACTGGCGAGAAAGGCACTTCCCTAAACCCTTCGATTTCATCTTTTTAAATATATGCATCGCAGCTATTGACATCTGGACGATCATGAAAGGCTTGCCCTTAAAAGGTCGACACTTGCAGCTTTACAACACCAATGAGAAACGTGGCGCACGGCAAATTCCGAAACACGACTTGATGGCACAGGTAAGGGAAGATAACAGCTGTCCCACAGAAGCAGTATCTTGACGTGACTACCCGCCCAGTGCATGTTCGTGCGCCACACAGGCGCGCGGTCCGACCTGAAGAGGTGTCCTGTGGTGGCCGTTAGGACCCGGCTGGCGTCGGGGCTCCACCGGCAGAAGGTGTTGCCCAGTCTCCAGAGCCGACGCAGCGGCACCGAGGCCTCGTCGGCCACCCGCCACAGCAGCAGCGCGCCGTCCGCAGGGCTGGCCGACAGCAGCAGGTCGCCCTGCCCAGCACAGAACGTCTTAGCGGTCGGACAGTAGCACCGCACTCTGCCCAGCATAGAATGTCACAGCGGCCAAACAGCAGCAGGTCGCCCTGCACAGCACAGAACGTCACAGCGGCCAAACAGCAGCAGGTCGCCCTGCACAGCACAGAACGTCACAGCGGCCAAACAGCAGGAGGTCGCCCTGCACGGCACAGAACGTCACAGCGACCAAACAACAGCAGCGCACTCTGTGCAGCACAGAGCGTCTCAGCGGCCAAACAGCAACACCACACTCTGTGCAGCACAGAACGTCACAGCGGCCAGACAGCAGCAGGTCACCCTGCACAGCACAGAACGTCACAGCAGCCAGACAGCAGCACCGCACTCTGCCGACGCCATATTCGGTCACAATAGTTAGCCACAGTCTGGTATAAACCAGCCCAATAATAGCGACTGGTCTGGACGGAGGTGTACTGACCGTGGGACTCCACTGGACGGAGGTGTACTGACCTGGACTCCACCGGACGGAGTGTACTGACCTTGGGACTCCACTGGACGGAGGTGTACTGACCGTGGGACTCCACTGGACGGAGTACTGACCGTGGGACTCCACTGGACGGAGGTGTACTGACCGTGGGACTCCACTGGACGGAGGTGTACTGACCGTGGGACACCACTGGACGGAGTACTGACCGTGGGACTCCACTGGACGGAGTACTGACCGTGGGACTCCACTGGACGGAGGTGTAATGACCATGGGACTCCACTGGACGGAGGTGTACTGACCGTGGGACTCCACTGAACAGAGGTGTACTGACCGTGGGACTCCACTGGACGGAGTACTGACCGTGGGACTCCACTGACGGAGGTGTACTGACCGTGGGACTCCACTGGACTGAGGTGACCGGCGCGTGGCCGGGCGCCATCAAACTTTGGCAGCAGCTTCCAGACGGTCGCGTCACCACCGAGCTGGGCTCCAGCGTCCAGACCAGCAGGCAGCGGCCGCAGGCCACCGCCAGCAGCGAGGCCGAGTGTGGTCTGCAGGGGACACGGGCCACCGTCAGCCGCGCCGACCGGAGAGCACCGGACCACAACACGGAGGGTCAGCTCACAGATCCGGACCACAACACGGAGGGTCAGCTCACAGATCCCGACCACAACACGGAGGGTCAGCTCACAGATCCCGACCACAACACGGAGGGTCAGCTCACAGATCCAGACCACAACACGGAGGGTCAGCTCACAGATCCCGGACCACAACACGGAGGGTCAGCTCACAGATCCCGACCACAACACGGAGGGTCAGCTCACAGATCCAGACCACAACACGGAGGGTCAGCTCACAGATCCGGATCACAACACGGAGGGTCAGCTCACAGATCCGAGCGACGGAACTCAACGAAGCAGATACGCCGCCACAACACGACACACACACACACACACACATATATATATATATATATATATATATATATATATATATATTGGTGGTGCGTAATGCAGCAACAATCATCCTCCCCCGAAACAACTGGCATTTGGCGACCTCGCCTGTTGAAGACAGCGGCAGGTCGACAACAGCACCAGCAGCGAGACAGGCTGGAGTGCAGCTGGAGACTCACTTCCAGTGGAGGTCGGCCACCTGCCGCTGCAGCCGGTGTTTGAGCAGAGGCACGGTGGGCCGGCGCGCCTGGTACACCCGTACCGAGTCGTCCGCTAACGCCACGGCCAGCCGCGGCGTGTGTGGGTGCCAGGCCAGCCGCCGCACCAGCGCGCCGCTGTCCTCGGCTCCGGCCCCTGCCGAGCCCGGCGTCTGGCGGGGGAAAGGAGACGGTCACACGGCGGGAGGGCAGGGCACGGTCACACGCCGGGAGGACACGGTCACACGCCGGGAGGACACAGGGGGAGGACACAGGGAGAGGGCACGGTCACACGGAAGGAGGGCAGGGCACGGTCACACGCCGGGAGGACACAGGGAGGGGGCAGAATCACACCGGAGGACAGGGTCACACGGCGGAAGGACACGGCAAATCACACGCCGGGAGGGCACGGGAAGAGGGCACGGTCAAACACTGGGAGAACACGGGGAGAGGGCACCGTCGCACGCCGAGAGGAAATGGAGAGAGGGCACGGTTATACAGAAAAAGGATACGGGAAAGGGCACGGTCACACGCCCGGGGCACGGACCAGACCATCAGCGTGCCCGCTTCCTCCTGCTGTTTTAACCATCTGGTGGGGGGCCCAACACAGACAGATCAACCGGCCATGCAGCGTGGACTGGTCACCGACACAGACAGGCCGCTCAGCACAAACCGGATCCAGGAAAGATAGCAGAAACCAGATCTGGCCAACCGTACCGCAAACATAACACAGGCTGGCTCAGGCCAGCCAAACAGGAGTCATACCACAGGCCAGCCACACAGTATACATAGCACGGGCTGGCTCAGGCCAGTCAAACAGCAGACAACACCAGCTGGCTCAGGCCAGTCACGCAACAGACATAGCTCAGGCCAGCCACACAGCAGCCATAACACGGGCCAACCACACAATATACATAGCCGGGCTGGCTCAGGCCAGCCAAACAGCAACAACACAGCTGGCTCAGGCCAGTAAAACAGCAGACATGGCACAGGCTGGCTCAGACCAGCCAGGCAATAGGAATAGCTCATGCCAGCCATACAGCAGACATAGCACGGACTGGCTTCGGCCATTCATACAATAGACATAGCTCAGGCCAGCTAAACATCAGACATAACACGGGCTAGCCAGATAGCAGACAGCACGGACCAGGCACACAAACTTAGCATGGGCTGGCTCATGTCACCACCACATCAGGCATGGAAGAAGTCGGCCACACATCTCATCCATTCAATTCTTATGCTCAAGCATACATACAGCAGTTTTTACACGGGACACAAAAGCGCAAGCAATATCATTTCCTGAAAACAGTCTCATTCTTTAGTCTCCCCGGCTTTGAAAAAAATTAATTAGCTTCACGGGAAAGTGCAGACGGAGCACATTTTAGTAAAAGGACCGGACTCACTTCCCGCGCGCCGCTTCAGTAGTCAAAAACGGAATTCGCATCATCAAACGTTTACAAGAATTATTTAACTTTGTACCACTTTGAGGTTGGACCATCAGTTGCAGCAAGGGAGCGGCATCATATACTGGGGATGCAACACGTTTGTCCGTGTTTAAAGGCCATTGTGTAGTTGCCAAAGGCGCAATTACTACGTTTGAAATTGGGGAAACTCGACACTGCACTTAAAAATGGTTATCAGAAAGGGATCAAACGAGCAAATAGAAGGAAACGTACCATTGCACTGAAAAGGAGCAAACAAGTATTTGCAGTTATACATAGCAGCCTATCGCTGAACAAATGGCAACTTTTCGGTGATCAACCCCTATAACCGCAGTATAAGCCACTGAGACTGAAAACTAGAGTAACTAGAGCAATACCATCTTCTTCTAGAGTAACGGACAGGGCCCTTCTCCCATACAATCCGGCTCGGGCGAGTCACCCGGCAGATAAAGCCCGGGCCAAATCAGGCCAACCACAAAGCGGGCAAAACGCACGCCCACACAGTAGGTACAGCACAGGCTAGCCACGGAGCATACACAGTACTGATCAAACACACAGCACACACAGCATGGACCAGCCACAAAGATGACACACAGCACAGACCAGGCTAAACATCAGACACAGCACAGATCAGACACATAGCAGACACAGACCGACAAGACACAGCCACAGACCAGACACACAGCAGACACAGCAGGACAAGCACAGACCGCAACACAGCACAGACCAGACAGACAGCAGAATAGCAAAGACCAGACAGACAGCAGACACAGCATAGGTCAGACACACAGTAAATACAGCACGGGACAGCCACCGGTAGCTGACGCAAAGTAAACTAGACTGAACTGAAATGGTGTCCTGGCAAACATTTTCCGAAAATAGAAAATGTATGCGTCCAAAAACACTTTCCCTGCACGTCTGACTGTCCATATAAGGTGCATTTAGTCACAACCATTCCAGCGCCTCTCCCTCTTATTTTACCATTTATCCTTTATTCTTTTTATTCCTCGCTTGGGCCTTTATAGAAGCTTTAAAATTCGCTTTTGAAAGCCCGGGCAAGGATTTGGCCAAAATTCTATCTGCGTGACTCCCCAAGCTGATACATTCAAAGCAAAAACAAAAAGTTTGAACCACTGACTAAGCAGGTTACCTGAACCTGATGGACTACCCTAACTTTTAGCATAGCAAGCCCAGTTGTTCTTTGCAGGTTTCTACATACTGGTAGGTTATTGTACTAACTTGCACCATAACTTATCATTACACTGCTTTGGTATCGCCCTTGCTCGATATGACGCCTAATAATGTAACAGGCATAT